>JAMKQA010001443.1:0-44403 GCA_024699735.1 Posidonia australis
AAGCGAATTAGACTAGAAAGACTGAGTTTCTCGGGCGTACGGGGGTGCCTAACACCTTCCCCTTGCGTAATAGGAATCTTTACCCATCCTCTGGTTAGTAGACATCTGGCCTTCACGTTTGCGTCTCATTCATTCACTTTTAGTGATTCGTTTGTGGTTTTCCTCGTCTTTCCCTTAAAAGACCAGGTGGCGACTCCATTTCTCTCCTTTTCGTCCCATCTCGCGCCCTCATCATCTTGGCATGGCTGTGGCCTCCCGCCCTCTGGTGCGACCTCTGCGTCTGATCGGCCCCTGGGCCGAGGGCACGGTCACAGGAACTGGCGACTCCGCTGGGGATAGTAGATTCCAGCTTTCAAGATTTGTCTTTTCGCTTGCTTTTAGAGGCTATGGTGTTACATGCTTGTTTGTTTGCCTTCATTGTGATTGTTTGCTTACTTGGAGTGCCTTTTGTACTTTCTTTCACACATTTGCTCTATCACTGCACACACATGTTATATATCCTGCCTTTTGATGTGATGGATGTTTTCTTTTCACAATCATGATGTCACGAAACTTGCACATGTCATGATCATGCCTTTTGTTTGTTGTTTGCTTGCTTGCTTGCCTTACTTGTGTGTTATCTTCCCTTTTCGCACTTGACATGCCTAGGAGAGTAGAGACATATTTTTTTCCCCCTTCTGGTTAAAATAAAACACACAAACTCAGAGAACAATTAATAAGCCAAAACTAGAGACCAATTTGAACTTTTCCCCCTGGTTAATAAAATGCAAGTAAAAGACACAAAGCATACATGTATGATTCATTCATATAGGTGCATGCATTCTTCTCCTTTGAGTCCACCTACAGTTTGCGAAGGACAATTCTGGTAACCCGTTCTATGGCTTTGGCGTGGGACGTGTTGCTAGTTTTTCCCCTTTGTCTGGGGTCGTGTTGGTGCTAGTAGAGGGTACAGCTCCATGCTACTACAGGAGACAAGGCCACCAATGCACCACCCGTTCACTGCCTATGCTTTAACCAAGATTTTGAGTAGAGACCTTTACTTTCTAGCCTGAGTAAGAGACCTATTTACCCATGTGTGATCCTGGAGTAGACGACCTTATAGGAAACACTTAGTTGGTGAGAGAGCGCATAGTAGTTGCATCCATATGCATGTGCAGTCATGCCACCATAATAACATTGCATTTATGTCTTGTTTTACTCACATCAGGTTTTCCTGATGCCTGTTTGTTTCTTACAGGATAGCGAGCGAGTTCCTCTGTCGGATCTCGAGCGTCCCTGTTTTCTGATTTCCCTTTTGGTGACAGATCTCGTCCATCATTTTCTGAGTTATTCGTCGCTGCCAACGATAGCTCGTCCTAGGACCCGTCCTTGGCCTTATCGCCGTAGTCCGATTCTCACACGCACTTGTTCCATTATGGCCCAGTGCCTTGGTGAGCCTTTGACTTTTGTTGCTCCTTAGGTGACTGCATCTGCGGTCCCTCCTATGACACTGATTTCTTCAGCCACTCCTCCCGACAGTCGTTTCCTAATGGTCGAGAATTCCTCGGGCGTCGGAAACTGGCAGGCTTACTCCACTGCAGAGCTGGTCATCGAGGTCGTCACTGTGACGGCCACACACATTCCGGAGACCCAACTCTTGTCTTATCCTCTAGTTGGACCTGCTACTTTTAGCACCCAGCCTCTTGCGGTGACGTTTCTGTTAGGATCTCTCTCTGCTAGACAGTCTGAAATCCCGCCTCCACTTGGATCCTCTACGCCTTTTGCTGTAGTTTCTTGTACTGTTATCGACGGGTCTCATGCCCTCCTCGACCAGTAGCTTCTTGAGCTCGTTCAAAAGCTACAATGCATGGGTTTCTGCATCCTTCCAGCTTCTACTGCTCCTCCAGTGGTACCAAATGACCCTGTGTTGTCGTTGCCTGCATATCATGCTACACCCATTGCACCATCTCTCCGGTCATCGCCCCAACTTTTTTCGACTTTTGTGGCGATGGGACTGGTTCCGTCTGTAGTTTCCTTACAAGTCACCACACAACATTTCTCCTATGCACCTGGTGGCCGGCCTTTGGGTTCGACAGGGGCACAACACCATCATGTCTCATTCCTTGGATCCGTATTGGGACAGCAGCTGTACCCCACTCACGCTGCACCTCACGTAGCACATCATGCATCTCCCCCTTCCTTCCTGCATCAGAACCAGGTTTCTACATACCCCCCACAGCACTTTACACCAACACACGGGTACGCCAACCATCGCGCACTGACACCAGCAGACGTGATGGTGGATCTGGAGGAGGACCTCGGTGCAACCCATGTGGCGTACGCAGGACCCACCCCGGCTGCATCACCCTCGTCAGCCGCTCCAGATGCCCTCCATGCTAGGGTGGGCGATCTCGAGAAAGCACTTCGACGAGTGCAAGGAGGAGACTACCAAACTTACCAATTCCGGGACCTCTGCTATTTCCCAGAGGCTACTCTCCCACCGAACTTCCAAGTCCCAGATTTTGAAAAGTACAATGGTAAGGGCTGCCCTATCTCGCATTTAAGGGCGTACTGCGGAGATCTCGCACAGCTCCAAGCTGACGAGAGGTTACTGATCCGTCTTTTCCAGAAAAGTCTAACCGATCCCGCACTGAAATGGTTTACCTCTCTAGATATGGCCCGCATAAAGACTTGGAACGACCTTAGTCAGGCATTCCTGGAATAGTACTCCTTTAACTTCGACTTGGTCCCTAAGTGTGAGGACCTTGCCACCACCAAGCAGAAGCCCTATGAATCATTTGGAGAGTATGTTGGGCGTTGGCGCGCTCTCGCTTCACAAGTTAAGGATAAACCCTATGATGAGGAATCAATTGAGATGGTTATCCAGGGAGCGCAGCTAGCCACTGGGGCCCTACTTAGCATACAACCCATCACCACTTTCACATCACTAAATCGTGCAGGCGCTCACGTCGAAAGTTCGCTGCGTAATGGCAGCTTTCCTGCGCTCACAACATTTGCCAAACAAACCGCATCCCCTTCTTTTGTCCCAGGGACAAGTGGTAGCAACACAAGCTTTGACACAAATGGTAACGCCAATAAGAGGAGGGATCCCCCCCATAACGCCGTTGCATATGTTGGACCTCCTGTGGCATCTGTCGACACGGGACGGCCATCTCAGCAGCACTATGTTTATGCACCCACGCACAGAGCACCACGCACCTCTCACATTACCACTTTCGCCGAGCCAGTGTATCCCGTCGCACCAACAAGGCTAGCACCGTACCAAGGTCAGGCACGATCGCGCTGCCCAGAGTGCCGCTTCACACCTCTGGTCGAACCCTTGAGCGTCGTCCTCCCAAAGGTACAATCACTCCTGAAGTTCTCGGAATTCCGCCCACCACCACATCCACTGCCGGGGTGGTACAAGGCAGACTTATTCTACAACTTCCATCGCTCCACCGGGCACACGACGGATAGTTGCTTCGCACTTCGGCATGCTATTCAGGATTTGATCGACAATAAGGTCATTGTCATTTACACTCAATAGATGGAATCAACACCAGCACAAACACAAGCATCTACATCTGTCCCTGATCCCCCTTGCATTGTTAGACAGCCTCTCCCCGAGCATGACCGTTCAAATGCTCCAGGGACCTTTGGGATCCATGCTCTCTTTCTCACCCCGTCCAATGTTCCCACATTGGACCCATCGGATTTGATTCATGATTTGTCCACCCCGTTTCCACAATCTTTGTATCACTCTTTTCTTGAAGGTTCAAGCTTCGCAGTGAATATGATCCAACTCACCGCTAGACCAGAATATCCAACAACCCCGTTAGCACAGCCACCATCACCTAGTGCTCCAGCAATCCTACTAGCTGTAACCATGCTGGCGACAGCCTTGGGACTTGGCGCGAAAGGCCAAATGCGTGAGGATCGGCAAAGTCACGGCAAAAAATAAAATAAAAATGCAGGAGTCGCCACCTAGTCTATTAAAATGGAAGACAAGGAAAACCATATAAATCATGCAAATAAGCCAATGGAAAAGAAGGTCTCAAACCAGAAAATGGGTAAGGATCCCTGTTATGCATGAGGAAGGTGTTAGGCACCCTCGTGCGCCCGATAAATCGGTCTTTCTATAGGTTTCTCGTTTGCTTATGGAATGTCGGCTTTCTCAGCCTTTACTGTACGCCCGAGGGTGATATGCCATGCCATGCTAAATGTGTGTGGTGTCTTATGCTAAATAAGGGTGCAGGGTGTGCAGGGGTGTGTCCTAATGCTCAGAAGTATCACTCATATATTGGGTCAAGTGTCGATGCAAAGATATTACAATAATAGATCAAGGATCTAAATATTTTGAGTGATTTTTCATCCTTGCTTTACTACATGCCATATATGATCTAACATGCATAAAAATGGATAAAAACAGAGCTATGCCCTTCTGATATATCAAGGAAGAAAGCCAGAGAAAATTGAAAGCAAATCAAAGCTGGAAATCATGGTAAAAACCATGCAAAAACTTGCTGTGTGCTACTGAAAACAGGCTGTTGTGCCTGTTAGGTGCACCAGACTGGTGCTCCAGTCTAGTGCGCCACCTATGTGCTCCTATGTGGGCCAGAAAGATGTGCCAAAGCAAATACAGAAATCCATGCAGTGCAAAGTCACATATGAATGCATTCCAGAAAATCATACCATGTAAAATCCTTTGCAAAGCTTGAAGGATATACTTTAGAAGTGAAAGAAATGCAAGTGTAATGACTTGTGGACCTTGTGCTCAAGGGCTAGTAGCCTCACACAAGATCCCACCCTATTTATGCTAAAATGTATGCAAGAAGGTTCAGCCATGTCTCTAGATCATGGGCTGATGCACAAGGTTCTCCATATTGGAGTAGAGGCAAACAACCTACCAGATTTTAACCATGAACTGAATATTCAAAGGGGACAATATCTAGGAAACAATTGTTATTTAGGGCTGAAAACATGCATGCAAAAGCATGTGATGTCAAAAAACCAGCAACAAAAAAGATCGGACGTAAAATCATCGGAAAACTATGCAAACAGGGATGCAAAAGTGAGTGTTCTGCTCTCTGACCAGTCTGGTGCACCTGAATGGTGCGCTAGAGTGGTGCCTTGAGTTGGTGCGCCACTTAGGTGCTCCTAATTGGTGCTCCCCAGAAAATCTGGATCAGACTGCAATTTGATCCAAAATCTGATCCAGAATAGAGATGGGTGATTTTTATTAATGCAGATCAGTTTATGCAGATGATAAAAACTGAAACATGATGTGATGCAAATGAGCAAAACAAACCTATTATTATGTGATTCAGAAATATGATAAATTATAAGTTCATGGCTAAAATGCTTGCATAAGATTCTAAAAGATAAAACAGAAGATGAGGCGAAATTTAACAGCACATGAAAAAAAACCTGATTTGCTACATACCTCCTAGCATGCATATTCATAAATCATGGTTCTTATTACAAAGGATTAGAAAGAAAAGACAACTCCTAGAAGTAACAAGGTGTAGATTTCCATGCTAGAAATAAAGAGTCATGCTAGCAAACAAGGTATAGATTTGCATGTAGAACATATTGCGAAGGAAACAAACAATCTCATCATGGAACTCTCATGTTAACAACAAAAAATCAGACCATAGATAAAGTCTAAAGCATGCTTTATTCAGTGCAAAAGCTAAGATCTTAAAAGAAGAAAGGTGAGGAGCCTACCTTGTCCAAGGTGTTCCTTATAAGAAAACTCAAGATAATATAATCCTTGTAGCTTTGGAAGGGCTGGAGATGCTTTGGAATGCAAGAGAATACTCCAGAAAACGAGAATAGGCTGCTGGAAAGAGTATATGGCTTGCTCAAATCAGGATTACAGAAATCAAGGTTTTCTAACCTCTTCTAATGGCTGCCTATAGGGGTCCTTATATAGGATTTCTCAAGGGTAACTCCTAGAGGATACAAGGAGCCTCGTAAACGAAGAGCCTGGGAAGATTCCATGGCATATTCGTTGGTGGAGGTAACAGCCATGGGAGGTGGAAAGCCAGCAGCCAGTAGTCTACGAAGTGGCTGCGCGCCAGCTTGGTGAGCCAGGTAGGTGTGTCAGCCTAGTGCTCCAGCTAGGTGTGCCATTGTAGTGCTCCTGCTCGATGCTCCAAACAGGTGCTCCTGCTCGAATGATAAAGTTCAACTAGGGCGATAATATCATTACCATCATGGCTGAAAACTTTGAGAAGGAGAAGATCGATGTAGTGTCAACCTTGTCCCATCAGACTATCTCCTTTGACTCCAAGCCCTTAGATCTTCTATTCCGGGTTAATCAGTTTGAGCCAGTTAATTTCATTCCATAATTTGAACGTGGCAGCAACCCACCTGTCCGTAGCAGCCCCTCCAAGATGGTCAAGAATTTATGTCGTCGTTGGGGATATGAGAAGGGGACACCTCTCGGGAAGTACGGTCAGGGGATCGCGGAGCCTATTGCCTCTGAGGAGCAAAGAGGTCAAGTAGGACTCGGTTATGAACAGCTGCGCCAAGAAGAAAGTTCTCGAAACTCGTGGAAATCAAAGCCGAACCACTCTCCCACTTGCACTAACTTTGTTAGTGCAGGCATTCTCAATCCTGGGCAAAGTTCAGACTTGGCGGAGCTAAAGCGAGACATCTTGTCAAGCGCAGCCGAATGCGTAAGCATCAAGGACTACTGCTCTGAAGAAGACCCAAACACCGCAGTATCAGTTCCAGCGACGACAGTGACAGCTCCCACCATAGTTTCAGTTCCAACCACAGTTTCAACTCCAGTCACCGCAGTATCAGTTTCAGCCGTATCAGTTCTTGCCACAGTCATGTTGCCAGATGTGACAGTTCCAGTTTCAACCGTAACTACAGCTCCAGTCACTGTATCAATAGTAGTAGATCCACTTTCTGCATCAGTTCCCATCACGACCTCGGTCGCAATAGTGATCCCAGAGGTAGGTCATGAAGCCTTTATAGGACATCATGTGACCGATTCTCTTTCCCAGCACACTTCAATGCAAGTATTGCCTGCCCAGATCCAATTGTTGGCGTGGAGCACCGATTCCTGCGTAGTACCCTCGACATCCACTTGTGATGGCCCAAAGGATGCATATTATGTGGATCTCGCATCAGACGAGGATGAGGGAGCAGTTGTGGAGGCACAGATGCACGAGGTGCTCCAAAGCATGGAAGTCTTATTTCAAGAGCAACTCACTATTTTGGCAGAGGATACCACAAAGGAAGTGAGGTGCCGGAAAGGCAAAGTAGCAATGGTCGAAGCAGCCCCTTCCTCGCCACAGCAAACCCAGGACCGTTCTACAATCATGGTTTTAAAAGAAGGTGAAGAGACAGTTTACTCTAGACCAGACGAGTTAATCACTCAGTAGTTGGGAGGTGAGTCTAGATGGTACCAGCAATCCAAGCCCCACCTTACGCAAGGCAGGGGCCAATAGGCGGCATCACTCTAATCAATCAGCATCAGGACAACTGCTAATTAGTAGTACCCCTTGTAAATAGCAAAGAAAATCCAAAAAAATACGAAAATCTAGAAAACCAAAAAAGATTAGAAAAACCAAAAAAATCAGCAATAAGTGAAGAACCAGCATCAGAGAGTCAAGAAACATTTGACTCGAGAGAGGATATAGAATAGGGTGACACAGAGATTGCTTGCCTCTAGTACAAGAATATGAGAGTCAGTGTAACTCTCCTTCGATGTCAAGAGGGCCAAGCATCAGAGCAGATTTGCACCTTCGATGTAGTGGATCCTACCTTCCAAAAGGAGATGTTGTCCGAACTCGTGGCCTATGAAGAGGAGGATGACGATGGTGCACCCGGGGATGAAGACGCACTAGCAGAATTCCAGCACCATGATAATGACCCAGAAGGCCTGAATCTCCATGTAGAGGAGGAGACCGAGCTCGTAAACATCGGGACCGCTGACGATGTTAAAGAATTGCGCATCAGTGCAAAGCCCACCCCGTAGTTAAGGGAAGAATTCATTGCCTTCCTCAAAGAATACATAGATGTCTTTGCTTGGACTTACAGTGACATGGCCGGTCTGGATGTAGAGGTAGCAGTACACAATCTGCCTTTGAAGCCAGATGTCAAACTCGTTACGCAAAAGCTCAGAAGATGGCGACCCCAGTGGCTGCTTAAACTTAAGGAAGAAATTATGAAGTAGCATAAGGTAGACTTCCTTAAAGTTGTCTTGTATCCAGAATGGCTTGCAAACGTCGTCCTAGTCTCAAAGAAGGATGGACGGGTTCGCATGTGCATTGATTATAGGGATCTCAACTGGGCAAGCCCGAAGGACAACTTCCCCCTACCTCACATTGACATCCTTGTAGACAATACAACTGGTCATAAAATGTTGTCATTTATGGATGGATTCTGAGGCTACACTCAGATCAAGATGGTAGAAAAAGATATGGAGAAGACATCATTCATCACCCTATGGGGAATCTTCTGCTACAAGGTGATGCCATTTGGGCTCAAGAATGCAGGCGCTACATATCAGAGAGCTATGACGGTGCTATTCCACGATCTCATGCACCAAGAGGTTAAAGTTTATGTTGATGATATGATAGCTAAATCCAAAGAGTCCAAGGATCATCTAGCTTGCCTGAGGAAGCTGTTCGATCGTTTGTGCAAGTACAAGCTCCGCCTTAACCCCAGTAAATGTGCCTTTGAGGTTTCATCTGGAAAGCTCCTTGACCATATAATTAGCCAAAGGGGAATTGAGGTCGATCCAGATAAGGCCCGGGCCATAATTGACATGCCTCCCCCAACTACGAAAAAAGAAGTCAGAGGACTGTTGGGTCGCCTACAATATATCAGCCGGTTCATAGCATAGCTCACACCAATCTGCAAGCCGATCTTTAAGCTCCTGAGAAAGAATGCACATATTGGTTGGAACGAGGAATGTCAGGCAGCCTTTGACAAGATCAAGCAGTTGTTAGCCAAACCTCTAGTTTTGGTCCCACCAACGTCAGGGCGGCCCCTACTCCTTTATCTATCTGTAACCCAACATTCGATGGGAGCAGTATTGGGTCAGCATGATGAATCTGGTCGCAAGGAAAGGGCGATATATTATTTGAGTAAGAAGTTTAATGATTGCGAGGCCAAATACACTACTATAGAGAAGGTCTGCTTATCTCTAGTCTGGGCAGCCCAACGCCTAAGACATTATATGATGGCTTACCCAGTCCTTCTTCTTTGTCGCCATGACCTTGTGAAGTATTTGCTCCAGAAGCCGGCGCTTGTAAGACGGTGTGTCAAGTGGCAGGTGTTGTTGTCCCAATATGACATCACCTTCGTCACACAAAAATCCATAAAGGGACAAGCAATGGCAGACCATCTGGCCGAGCTACCTATACCAAAGTACCAACCTTTGAAGACCCAGTTTCCGGATGAGGATGTGTTGTTCGCTGAGGATGATGATGATGATGAACTAGAGATGACCGAGGAGAAGGATCAATGGCGCTTGTACTTTGATGGCGCAGTTAACAAGAGAGGAATGGGCATTGGCGCTGTATTGGTAGCCCCCTAGGGCCAAATGGCTCCTTATGCAAGGAAATTAAATTTCAAATGCACAAACAATGAAGCTGAATATGAGGCATGCATATTGGGACTTCAGATGGCCTTGGAGCATGGTGTTTGCAAGTTACTTGTGCGTGGTGATGCCATGCTAGTTATCGCACAGGTCAATGGCGATTGGAATACCAAGGATCAAAAGCTCATCCAGTACTATGCCCATCTTATGAAGCTTGTGGTAGAATTCCAGGAGGTTCATTTTTCCTTCATGAATAGGGCCAAGAATGCCTACGCGGATGCTTTGGCAACCTTAGCATCTTGGCTCTCGGTACCAGAAGACCGTGCAGTAGATGTGTTAGTTACATGTATGGATCAACCAACACACTGCATGTGCATAGAAGAAGCAGACCCACAGGAAGAGCTCCCGTGGTACCATGACATTAAGGTTCTTTTGGAAACTGGGAACCTCCCTCCTCAAGTGTCAACAATAGAAGCAAGGACACTGAAGCGCTTGGCATCTAGCTATGTACTTGGGGCCGGTCATTTGTACCGAAGATCCTATAACCAAATGCTCTTGAGATGCTTAGATAAGAAGGAGGTCGATGCTGTTATGTTACAAGTCCATGCTGGGAAATGTAGGCCACCCATGAATGGAGTTCTGTTAGCCAAGAAAATCATGTTGCAAGGCTATTATTGGTCGACTATGGAAGCAGATTGTTGTCAGTTTGTGCGAAGGTGTCATGCCTGCCAGATCCATGGGAATCTAATCCATGCTCCTCCTCAACAACTTCACAGCATGTCGTCACCATGGCCTTTCTCCACCTGGGGAATTGATGTTGTCGGTGCCATTCATCCGACGGCATCCAATGGGCATCGTTTCATTCTAGTGGCCATTGATTACTTTACAAAGTGGGTTGAGGTGGCGTCATACAAGGAAGTTACTACTGCAGCAACAGAGAAGTTCTTGAGGAATAACATCTTATCCCGATATGGGGTCCCACACGCAGTAGTATCAGATAATGGGAAGAACTTTGTAGCCAAGAGGGTTGATGATTATTTATAGAATTTCCACATTAAGCATCACCGATCTTCACCTTACCGTCACCAGATGAATGGAGCGGTTGAGTCATCCAACAAGAACATTACCAAGATACTAAAAAAGATGGCAGAGACTCACAAGGATTAGCATGAAAAGCTTCCCTATGCATTGTGGGCATATCGAACTTCTATTCGGACATCCACAGGCGCCACACCTTTGTTTTTAGTCTATGGCATGGAGGCCGTGCTATCGGTCGAGGTGGAAATTCCTTCTTTGAAGATCTTGAGAGAAGCAGAACTAGAAGAGGTTGAATGGTTGGGCAATCACTTCGCGCAGTTGAATTTGATAGATGAACATCGACTGCAGGCCCTACACCATGCCCAGTGTTATCAAAGGAGGATGACAAGATCCTATT
Source organism: Posidonia australis (assembly GCA_024699735.1). Taxonomy (NCBI): domain Eukaryota; kingdom Viridiplantae; phylum Streptophyta; class Magnoliopsida; order Alismatales; family Posidoniaceae; genus Posidonia; species Posidonia australis. The sequence continues at coordinate 10,980 of JAMKQA010001443.1, forward strand.
AGAAGAAAGTTCATCCCAAGGGCTTTGCGCCCGAAGACTTTGTCTTACAGGCCATCCATCTCCCTGACTCCCGCGGCAAATTCAGACCTAATTGGCGTGGCCCTTATATCATCAAACAAGTATTCTTTGGGGGAGTGGTAATCCTCAAAGACATGGACCACATTGAGCAGTCAGAGCCAGTCAATTCGTGTTACTTAAAGAAGTACTACCAATGATAGAGAGCCGCATCCTTACCTTGCAAAGCACTCTAGCTACATTCACGCATGTTTTATTCGTTTTACTCACACATTTTTGCTTTTTTCTTAAACTCATGTTTACTTTTCCCTTTGCACTCGTTACACATGCATGGCATCAAAAAGCACAAAAAAGAAAAAAAAACATGCATCCATGCATAAGTGCATCCGCATCAAAGCTTGATGATGAAAACCAGAATAGCTAGCCTATTTCTGAAGGGTCTATACCTCTTCAGTTGATACTACCTAGACCTTCTAGCAAGCGAGGGAGCCACCACCCAACCATGGTCAGGCGAAATGTCCAAACTCCCCTAGGGACTTACACCTCCAGAGGGAGGTAAAATGTCAAGGGCGAGCATGAGTGTGAGCCAAATTGAAAAATAAATACATCCACAAGGGCACAAAAGAAAAAAGGAGACAGAAGTCGAAGACAGAAGCTAGCCTAAATTGAGAGAGGCAAGTAGGTCAGCCCTACCCCCATCACATACCTTGGGGAGGAGTTGAAGCAAGCATCCAAAGAATCCAAATGACCAAAGGGACTAGCCACCCTTCACATACAAGTCTAACAGTTCCCTCCAAATCTGGATGCCCATAACCCCCAAACAAGGGTTAGAGCGAGCCTACAAGCTTAAGAGGGAGAAAAGAAATGAGTCAAAGGTTAAAAAGTAGATTAAGTCCCCAAGAGTTTGGCACGGAGCCTAACCTACCAAATTACCTATTTTGGAGAGACACCAACAGCCTAGAAGTCTGGGTAGTGTCTTGTGAATTGAGGTCTTCCCCAGTGCATTACATGTGTTGTTAGCGTTCCACTTGGTTTTGAGGGTGATATAATATGACACTACCATTCCTGCATTCATTATCATTCATTCACTTTGCAAGGTCGTGCTAGGTCTTAAGCCAGGGGCATGTCAGCTGCAATTTGGCTAAAAATCTAGCAGAGGTTGCTATACACCAGGGGCATGCTAACTGCCTTTATGGTGATAACCTCTCATGTCAACCAGGGGCATGTCAGCTGCCTATTGGTTGACCTACTTCAGGACAATATCTTCATTTAGGACATGCTGACCGCTCTATTGCTCAAGCACAAGAACGAGGACATCGGCAACCCTATCCCTCCAAGATCAGAACAGGATCTCTGGTAAATCCAAGAGAGATGAATCGCAAAGCATGACGATTCATGGAGGAGTATTGGGGGGTTATAACCACAACTTCCGACCTCAGTCTTGTTCTGGCAGAATTAGCAAGATCCTTTCCATGTCTTGTACAAAGCTTTAGAGTAATCATCCCAGCTGTGTAAATAGTATTGCCGAACTCTATTGTAGTCCTTTTGGGGCTAAGTGGAACGGTTGATCCCTTCCATACTCAATGTCAGCTCTGTCACCAAACAATCCCAGCAACCAGGGTTTGATGGCCATTTCTCACTATTTTGACACTTGATCTGAACTGGATGGTGGCATGGATCTTTTCACGAGGCTTGGCGCCCGAGTTAAACTGCTTAATAGTCTGTAGTTTGGATTGCTATGACCTGATGGTCATTGAATGGTTTCCATAGCCTTGGGTTGCTCTTCCTTGTTTTCAAAGCATTTATACAACACTTTCTATCTACATCAGACGTCTTAAGTTATGATTGTAAGGAACAAAGCCCTTTGTCTAATCGAAAGCAAATATTTTGATGATGTTCTGTAGGAGTTCTGTTTCCCCGTCTGGAGTGGCCTGTGTCAAGAAAAAAGCCGAAGCTTCCTTGATCAAGCATGGGTTTCCCCACGATGGTTGTACCAGCACATTGCTCAGATGTTCTCCAGAGGTGGATACGGAAATTGACGGACAGTGATCGTGACAAACTACGAACTTGGGGTATCCCCTCAAAGTTCTTAGACATTGCGAATGTGGAAGTTTCGTGATACCTTTTATGTGTCGCTGCTCGTTTCTGGAAGCCTGCTACCCATGTATTCCACTTTGGAGGAATCGAATTGACTCCCACTTTGGAGGAAGTCCGCCAGATCTATTGCCTGCATAAGCTTATGGGACCTACTGTGTTTATGCGTCGAGACGGATACTCCTTAGTATTGAGTGAAGTAATTGGTTTGTCAATCGTCGATTGCGGTCGACAACTCATTTGTATTGATGGACCAACTCCAATGTTACAACTGGCGTACTTTGACAAAGTAGTTGAGATACGTACCTCCCTAGGTGATGAGCTATGGCTGAGAGGTTTTGTGGTCCGCTTCTAAGGAGAACTAGTTTTCAGCCACGGTCGAACCGTTGTGAACATCGAGGTTGCTGAGATCGCTTTGGTGGTGGTAACCTGTCAAATGGACTTGACTCCAGTTATCCTAGCAGAGACTTACAGGGCCTTAGACCGGTCATTACGCCGTTGTTGACATTTTAATGGCTACGGAGCTTTTGTACAAGTGTGGTTGGCTGCTCATTTGGGTGTAGAGATCTTACACCCTCAACGGTCAGCTTTCCAATCTTATTGCCAAAGCGGTCATGCTCGTACCATTACATCAGTTCACAAGGAGTATAAGCGACTAGAGAGCTTGACAGAAGATAAGGTGACCTGACGCATCATTCCTTTGGCAACTAATAATTTCGAGGCTTTTTTCAATACTGCCGATATGCAGCTTGTCATCCTACCAGGGCTGACCAGTGGTGTTGAGTATCATCCAATTCGGGTGATGCGGCAGTTCAGATACCAACAGGATTCCTTCGTTCAAGGGATGATGCCAACTCGCTTTCAGGAGTACCCTTTGAGCACTTATGCCATGACTAAGGAGCTATCACGCCTGTTAAATGGCTCCATTCTATCGGACAACCTCACAGTCATAAAAGGGAAGGGTTGTTCAGCTGATTATCATGCCGAAATTGAAGAAACCTGGCCAATCTGTGGAGCACCTCCAAGCCATACACTTTTTGCCAAAGCTAGAGGCTCTAAGAGGTCCAGGGATGATGCAGAGTCTTGATATCAGTGTTGTATTATTTGTTGAATAGTAGAATCACTACATTGTATTTGATTACTATAGTTGGATCATTGAAACACTTGTATCTGTTTAATTGGATGCTTATGGTTGAATTGAAGCTGGAATTGTCATGACTGTAACATGTGCTTGGCTGGTCCAAACTTCCGCCTTCTTCTTCCTGTCAACTTGGCACTGGGGTGTACCCAGCAAATAATCGAGAATATTCTTTTGATTTCAGCACCATAGTCTGGATGAACGAAGCCATCATAGGCTTTTGTACTGGGTAGCAAGGATCCCAGTATCCCATCCCAGATTCTATCCTGATGGACGAATCTCGGTGCCACCCCCTCGCCTTTGAATTCCGACCTTGACCGGTGGATTCAATGCCCTTTTCCATCTTCTTCTAGACTACCGGACGGAGTCTAGATGGTGCCATCCCAGGTTCGATCTGGACGGACGAAACTCGATGCCACCCCCTCGCCTTAGAATTTCGACCCTGATTGGCAGATTCAAGGCCCCGTTTCCATCTTCTTCTAGACTACCAGACGAAGTCTAGATGGTCCCATCCCAGGTTCGATCCGGAAGGACGAATCACGGTGCCACCCCCTCGCCTTTGAATTCTAACCCTGACTGGCAGATTCAAGGCACCTCTTTCCATCTTCTTCTAGACTACAGGACGGAGTCTAGATGCTCCCATCCTAGGTTCGATTCGAACGGACGAATCTCAGTGTCACCCCTTGCCTTCGAATTCCGACCCTGACCGGCGGATTGAAGGCCCCTTTTTCCATCTTCTTCTAGACTACCAGACAGAGTCTAGATGGCCCCATCCCAGGTTCGATCCGGACGGACGAATCTCGGTGCCACCCCTCACCTTCGAATTCCGACGCTGACTGGCGGATTCAAGGCACCCATTTCCATCTTCTTCTAGACTACCGGACGGAGTCTAGATGGTCCCATCCCAGGTTCGATCTGGACAGACGAATCTCAGTGCCACCCCTTTGCCTTTGAATTCCGACCCAGACCGGTGGATTCAAGGCCCTTTTCCATCTTCTTCTTGACTACCGGACGGAGTCTAGATGGTCCCATCCCAGGTTCGATCCGGACGGACGAATCTCAGTGCCACCCCCTCGCCTTCGAATTCCGACCCTGACTGGCGGATTCAAGGCACCCCTTTCTATCTTCTTCTAGACTACCGGACGGAGTCTAGATGGTCCCATCCCAGGTTCGATCCGGACGGACGAATCTCAGTGCCACCCCTTGCCTTGGAATTCCGACCCTGACCGATGGATTCAAGGCCCCCTTTTCCATCTTCTTCTAGACTACCAGACGGAGTCTAGATGGCCGCATCCTAGGTTTGATCCGGACGGAGGAATCTCGGTGCCACCCCTTGCCTTCGAATTCTAACCCTGACCAGTGGATTCATGGCCCTTTTCCATCTTTTTCTAGACTACCAAACGGAGTCTAGATGGTTCCATCCCAGGTTCGATCCGGATGGACGAATCTCGATGCCGCCCCTTGCCTTCGAATTCCGACCATGATTGGTGGATTCAAGGCCCCCTTTTCCATCTTCTTTTAGACTATTGGACGGAGTCTAGATGGTCCCATCCTAAGTTCGATCCAGACGGTCGAATCTCGGTGCCACCCCCTCGCCTTTGAATTCCTACTCTGACCCGCGGATTCATGGCCCTTTTCCATCTTCTTCTAGACTACCAGACGGAGTCTAGATGTTCCCATCCCGGGTTCGATCCGGACGGACGAATCTTAGTGCCACCCCTTGCCTTCAAATTCCGACCCTGACTGGCGGATTCAAGGTCCCCTTTCCATCTTCTTCTAGACTACCGGATGGAGTCTAGATGGTCCCATCCCAGGTTCGATCCGGATAGACGAATCTCGGTGCCACCCCTTTTGTTTTTGAGTCCCACTTCAACGGACGGAATCAGAGCAGTCTATCTTCTTGTTTCCTTTGGGTAGATAACCCAAACTATCTTGTTGGTAGGTTTGTCAACTTATCACACCTTATCCCTCAGTTTGCAAGTCTTATAGTCTTTCCTAATGCTCCTTTCCTCAAGCTCGCACCCCCAAACCGTCCGGTTGATAGCCTTCATCCATCTTTCTTTGGTTGACAAGTCTGATGTCTTGTCGTGCATTCTTTCGATAAGCTTGTCGTGGAGTTGACTGGTAGTGGTTAGAAGCGAGCTGATACCCCAAACTATCCGGTTGACGACAGTCATCTCATCTGGAGCAGACTGATACCCCAAACTATCCAGTTGACAACCGTCATCTCGTCAGGAGTGGACTGATACCCCAAACTATCCGGTTGACAACCGTCATATTGTCAGGAGTGGGCTAATACCCTGAACTATTAGGCTGACGACCGTCATCTTGTCAGGAGTAGGCTGATACCCTAAACTATTTGGGTGACGACCGTCATCTCGTCTGGATTGGGCTGATACCCCTAACTATCCGGTTGACGACCGTTATCTTGTTTGGTGTGGGCTGATACCCCCTAAATTATCTGATTGACATCCATCATCAGTCTTTCTTCAGTCGGCGAGTCTGATGTCTTGCCGTGCATCCTTTCAGGCCGAAAGGTCTGTCATTTGCCAAGTTCCCTGTCGTGCGATGAGTCCGACGATCTTGGCATCCCTTGGTATGAGTTTGGAAATGCCTCACGCTCCCTTGTGTGAGCTGGCAGGTTACCTGCTCGTCGCCATCATCATCCTTTGCATCAGCATCACCTTCATGCATTATCCAGACATCAGGGTTAACCTTTTGCATCAGCATCATGCATGGCCCCGAATCATGACTTTTGGTGCATCCACCGAATAAGTGGTTCACGGCCTTACAGTAAATACTACTCTCCCACAAACTCAAGCGGGGTGTCTTGTCAACTCTGAGCATCGGTCTCGGTTTCATCTGTCCCTCGACCTCGCTCAAGGAGGGGCATCTGTAGACACCACGATTTTGCAGTCACTTGACAGCAGGCTCCTTTAGAAGATGCTCTGGTAGCAACCACCACCCCAAAACCTTAACTCCATCAAAACCCTAGACCCACACAAGCCCAATAGGCCCACACAAGCCCACACTAACTTAATCCAAGCAAAAACTACTAATTAAAACTAAAATAAAACAAAATTCACCTAAATCCACTTAAAACCATAATTAATTAAGTAAAACCCTCATTAAAATCAAAATCAAGCAAAATCCACTTAAAAACATTTAAAATCCAAATTAATCAAGTGGAAACCCTAATTAAAGTCAAAACCAAATAAAATCCATTTTTAAACCACTTTAATCCATTTAATTTCAAGGAAAAACTAAATTAAACTCAAAAAACCCTAAAGTCATTTAATTAAGTTAAAAAACCCTAATTAAATTAAAACCCAAAATTCAAATTAAAACCCTAAAAAACTTTAATTAAAACCCAAAACCTTAATTAAAACTAAAAACACTAATTAAAATCTAAAAAACCTAAAAAAACCTCTAAAATAATTAAAATCTTGAAAATCCTAATTTAAAACTAATTAATTAAGTCACAAAAACCTAAAATGATTAAAATCCAAAAAACCCTAAATCATTTAATTAATCCTAAAAGAAACTAACTTAAAATCTCATAATTAAATTCAAACATCTAAAACCCTATTTTAAAAACAATTAAACTTCAAAATTACAAAATCAAAATTTAATTAAAATCACTAAAACAAATAATTAAAATCACCAAAACAAAATAAAAAATCAAAAACTTAAAACCAAACCAAAATACTAAAACAAAACCCTAAAAACTTGAAAACCAAAACCAAAATCAAAACCAAAACAAAAAAAAACAAAACAAAAAAGAAAAACCAAAAGCACCGCATATCACTTTTATCATCAGTAGAGTTCATTCGATTCTACTGGAGTCAGGTGTTAGTGGGTTTAAAGGCACTGTGTGCCACCTTCCTCCTCCAATGGTGGGTTCTCCACCACCGGCGAGGTTTCAACCCTCCTCGCCCAGGAGAGGCCCCATGGGCCCTCCCCCTCTCTTCCTCCTCCTCCCTGAGCCTCGTTGCTCAAGGGAGGCTTCAGTTGGCCTCGCACGGCTAAAAGCAAAACGCCAACGCCGCTGCAACCACCGACCGCCGCTCCTCCGCCACGCAGTCGCTGGAAGCCTCCGGAGGTCCCCACCGCTCTTGACCACGCCTAGGGGCTCCTCGCATCACCACGAACGTCCCCATGCTGGCCCGTCGTCGCTCTAGCCACTGGACAACTGCCGCTGTCGCAGCTGCACCCATTGCTGGAGCACGAGGTGGGGAGAGCCCTTTAGGCCACCCCAGCCTCCAATGACCCCATTGGAATCCTCCGAGCACTTCCCCAGAGCTTCCCCGATGCTCTCTGCATCAACCCAGCCTCCACACTGCCTCCAGAAGCCTCCATAGTCGTCTTCTCCGGCGTCGACTGCTGCTCACAAGAGCTCGAGGTCCAGCCCACTATCCTGGAGGTGCTCCCTGTGAAGTCCCCTAGCTTTCTCGACCACCACCACCACCTTCCCGTTGCTGCGTCGCCGCTGGGGTCTCTCTGGAGTTCGCGTCAAAGAGAGAGATCGCCGGCGATCTGCCGGCAATCTTCGAAACAAATAGATTTAGGAATTTTGTCTTTTAAGTTTTAATAATTACACATAAGTCCTACTAATCGTTACATATAGGTCCCTAGAATTTCTTTTAGGTCCTTTTTTCTTACATTCATGTCCTTTTTCCTTACATTTAAGTTATTTCTTACATCCAGGTCCTTTTTTATTACTTTTAGGTCCTTTTGTATTACACTTAGGTCCTGTAGTTTTGTGTTTAAGTCCCTGAAGATTTAAATAAGTTTCATTCTTTCATTATTTTTGTAAATATTGCCTGTTTTGTCCTGTTTAAGTATTAATTCCATTTTTAATCTCATGTATGTTTTTTTCTTCACAGTTAGGCCCCCTATATTCATGTTTTCTTTACAAATAAGTCCTGAAACTTTATTTTGTGACCCCTATGTTTTCTTATTTTAAAATTGTATTGTGAATATTGCACATTTTGCCCGGTTTAACTTTTAATTGCATTTTCAGTCCATTTCATACATGTTTTATCACACCTAAACCCCTGAGATCATGTTTTCGTTGCATGTAAGTCCTGATATTTTGCATTTTGCCCCTAAAGTTTTTTGAAAAGAGTTTCCTTTGTATAATTTACATTTTTAACCTTAAAGTTATCCATAATTACACTGATCAAGTAAAAATCATAAGTTTTATCACATTTTGGTCCTAAAATTTTGCAAATCAGTCCCTGAACTCAATTTATAATGTTTTCTAAACAGGAAAATTTACAACTAGGTCCATGAAACTTTCTTAAATCATAATGATTTAAGAAAGTTTCATGGACCTAGTTGTAAATTTTCCTGTTTAGAAAACATTATAGATTGAGTTCATTAATGATAGTTTTTGTTGCATTTTAAATCACATTTTAATATGTTTCACATTAATTGATCACATGTACATGTAAAATCATCACTTGAATAAAGTTTTCCTCAAAAAACCATGTTTGAAATATAATGAACTTCTGGTTTCACATTTTTGTCAGGTTTGCATCCTATGTGAAAATTTTGCATAGTAGACCCTAGGTTTTCAAGAAATTACCAAAAGTATAATTTTCACACATGTCACATCACATAGCCACATTTTCTTTAAATTTTACATCCTAGCATCAAGATAAGACTTTTTAAACAAATTTTTAACCATTAACTTTTCCTCTCTGTGAATTTTGCAAATTAGACCTTGAGTTTTCAAGAAATTATTTAAGTACAATTCTCACATCCCATTGTCATTTTCCTTTGATCCATCATCTGTACACTAGGGTAAAAGTTTCTGAATGCATTTCGATCTAGGTTTTCGTCCTTTTTTGTGAATTTTGCATTTTGGTCCATATCCTTGTCCTTTATTGTTTTTACATTATTTTATTGTTTCATGGCCTTTTCTTTTGCATGTTTTCTTTTTTCCTAACATTTTTCATACATTTTGACATACCTTAGACCGTGCATTATCCCCATGCATGCATTTATCACATTTGACCACTAAAATGACCAAATAACCCCTGAGTCATCAATTCAAGCACGTATATGTCAATTATTGCACCAAGTCATGCATAACCTCTGCCCAAAGCATTCCTTAGAATCCTTTACCCATTTAGGTACATTTCCATGCATTTTACATAGTTTTTGCTGTTTTTGCACATTAGTCCATTCTTTTTGGATAAGTCTGCATTTCATGCATTCTTTCATGGACTTTTCTCCCATCTGTCTTCGGATTCCTTCATCTGATATTTGATTTGATTGTCTTTATTCCATGTTTTTGGATTTTTTGATTTGATTTGGATTTCATCGCCCGAGGGCATAAATTAACAGGCCTGAGGGCTGAGATTTGACCCCATCACGGATTATTTTTCCCCTTTTTGATTTTCACGACTTTTTCAATGATTCCGAGAACACAGGTTGACTCGACTTTTTATCCTTTTAACATCAACATGGTTTTTGGAGGCGTTCTTTACAAAAATATCGTCTTTTCATGTGATTTTCTGCAATTTTGTCCATTCATGTGGATTTCTCAGCAATTTTTGCACATCGTCTTGTACATCCATCCAGTCTTGTCTTGGCACTCACATTAGCATGATTAGAACACAATCTAGGCATAGCAAACATTCATTCTGCCTCAAGCAAGCGAATTAGACTAGAAAGACCGAGTTTCTCAGGCGTACAGGGGTGCCTAACACCTTCCCCATGCGTAATAGGAATCCTTACCCATCCTCTGGTTAGTAGACATCTGGCCTTCACGTTTGCGTCTCATTCATTCACTTTTAGTGATTCGTTTGTGGTTTTCCTCGTCTTTCCCTTAAAAGACCAGGTGGCGACTCCATTTCTCTCCTTTTGGTCCCATCCCGCGCCTTCGCCATCTTGGCATGGTTGTGGCCTCCCCCCCACTAGCGAGACCTCCGCGCCGAATCGGCCCCCTGGCCGGGGGCACGGTCATAGTAGGTATGAAGTGGATGTGAAGGAGTAAGTAGCAAGCAAAAGGTCCTCATCGAAGGAGACGAGCAGGGTTTAAATAGGCGGGTGCTGTGAATTTGGGCCACTGATCCTCAACCACTCCCATCCTCCAGTTGGGATTTGATCAAGGGGACACAATAAGGAATAAAATGGTTTAAGGGGACACACGTAGATCCATGCCAGCCAATGAGTGGCAAGGGTCCAATGGAGCAAAGGTGAATGGACGAGTCTAACCTTCGCTCGTTGATACTGACCCAAGGCAACCACACAACTCTACCACACACTTGGGCAGTGCTATCAGGCCATAGTGGTCCTAAGATAGTTCTCAAGCAAAGAAAGCAAGCCTGATCCACCAAATATCCAAGGCATGAGTGGGCTTGGGGGGCTAGTTTTAAGTTGTGTTTAGGTTATGTTGGTTTATCGTTGAGGGAATTAGGTTTTAAGTGAGGTTTTGGCTGATGAAAGTGGTTGTACCAACTAACCATCCGAAGCGGATTCTCTAGAGAAGTTGACTGCCAACCAAGAACGAAAATCGAGGTGTCTACATCATGAAAGGTAAAACTGATGTTTTGGAAAATAACATTGCATCATTAAAAGTCAAAAATGAAAGTTTACTTTATGATGTTAGTAAGTTTATACTTAAGAAGAAATCTTTTGATGTAAGGAAGCATAAAAAGATTATTCCATATGAAAATGTTTTGTTAGAGCCACTAATGAAAAATATTAATTTGTCATTAAGAAAGTAGAAAAAGAAAAATAGATTTCCAAAATAGAAAATGATTTAATTCTTAAGATTAACACCTTTGGACCCAAAATAAAGTGGGTACCAAAATCTTTACTTGTTCCAAGTAATATAGGTGTTTGAATACACCAAAGGGAGGAGGAACAAGGGATTTTAAGTCATTGACAAAATTGATAATCCCATCCTTTTGCAAAAGTATAGTTGCTTTATGATTCTCTATATGTTTTTTTATTATTAAAAAAAATTGAATACTTAACAAAATTATTTGGATAGAATATTACTCAATTCATTTATCATAATTTCACTATGTTTTTATTGAAAATATGGACTAACACTGAGTTTGGTCTGTCGATTCTTTTTTGATCTACCGAATTTCTGACAGATAAAATTCTTATGTGATAAGTTTCTTTTATAAGCAAAACTCTTTACATCCCCTATATCCATAACTTGTGCTTAGTTGTTTGTCATCTAGCCTTGATTGTATATTAGGCTCTTATTAGCTTTCATTTTATGCATGATTGGGCCATATAAAGAATTCTTATGGATTTTATATGTGATCAAGCTTGATTGACATCTTGTTAAGTAATGAGTTGTAATGCTTTAACTTTTCAAGTATGAATGGATTGAAGATTTTTGCTAGTCTTTTGTCACATCCTCAAATTTTGTTGCTCATATCAAATAAGGGGGAATGAGAGTTTTACAAGACTATATACTCTTACTCATGATTAGTACTTGAAGTTTGTGTTTTTGCTTATGCTTAAAATGATACTTTTTTTTTTGCATAATGAATATGAATTTCTATTCTTTTATCCATGCTTATAAAGAGGGGGAGCTTATTGGATATCTGATTATTTCTTTTTACACATGATTGAAGTAAAGGGGAGCTTATCATGATTCATTGATTATCTTATGAAAGTTGACCTTAATGATACTTTTTTTTCATGATGAAATGAAGGGGAGCTTTATTGAAAAATTCCTTATGATGCACTTGCTTATATTAAATATTTGGTAGTTTGAATCTTTATAAGTTTTGCTATGATATGAATGGATTTTCATTGAATTATTATGTTTCCTCATGCTTGAAGATAGGTGGAGCAAATTGAAAATAATTTATTTCAATCATATGAATATGATTGAATATCTCATATAAAAATCGATGACTCTCATGCTTATTCAATATCCTTTCTTTCTAAATATAATATATGATTCATTGACTATATTTTGAAAATTGATTTTGATGATTTTTATACTTATTGAATATCTTTCATATATAAGTTGATCTTGATGCCTATGGACCTAACAATTGGATCCAATAATTGGGATCTTATAAAAGTTAATTTTGATGATTCTCATTGAATATCTTCTATTTCTATTACATGGTCAGGACTGAATATCTTCTATATAAAAATAGATTTTTGATGCTTATTGAATATTCTTCATCTTTTGATAATGCTTGTGCTTATATTTCTTTATTCTTTGGATTTATGTCTTCTATTTTTGCTTATGACAAAAAAGGGGAGAAATTTTAGGAGGTATTCCAAAACTATTAAGCCTATCATGTTAGATTAAGATTAGTTGGTTATACTTGAATATAAGATTAGTGGGTCATACTTGAGTATACTTAGTGACTTATATAGTTAGGGGGAGTAGTGTTATTTTTATTGACATATCTTATGCATGTTCTTAGAAGGAGCATTGATGTACCTTTATGCATATTCTAAGGGAGTGTCATTTCTATAGCTTTAAAATACTTGTTGTTTTGTCATCATCAAAAAGGAAGAGATTGTAAGTGAACGAGCATTGTCAACGAGCATCGTTGATCAAGTGTTTGGGAACTTCTCAAGCAATCTTTCTCCTTTTTCTTTGTCTCAGGATGGAAGTCTAGATGTCGGTCTTTAGATTTCTGGATGTATGTATTTGATTGTTGATCCCTCTTAATGAAGGAGAAGGGTCGTTATTTATACGATGGCTGCTCATCTTGAATTCAAACTTGAATATCTTTGCATTTAAAGTTCAAAACATACAAGAGTAGAATATCTCGACAATATTTTCTGCCTTTTAAAATAATTCCAATCGAAAGGAAAGCAAAATGAGTAGTCTCCTTATGCCCAATTCAAGGTCGAACAATACAAAACACCCCAAACTAGGGTCGAACGAGTACCAAGTATGATAACACAAGATTTTGCATGTATATTTGAATGTAATGTCGAAGAAGTACATATATCATGCGGCGAACACATAAATCTTTATTATTGAATTTGATGTTGAATAATACATTATATGATGTTACATATAAGGGCAACATGAAGTACATGGATCATGTGCTGTGTATTTCTGTTTGTATTACTAAATATATTGTCAAATAATACATGATATAATGTTGCTTATAGAGGAAACATGGAATAGATAATCATTTGTCGGGCATATAGATTTGTATTAATGAATATAGTGTAAAATAATACATCGTATGGTATTATGTATAGTGGCAATGTAGAATACATGCAATCTAAACATTACCTTAGTGGCAATCTATATAAGATCTAAACATATATGTCACCTAGTAACAAGGCCATCCTAGGAGGGAAGAGGGATATCTTGTGTGTTTAGTGTTGTTCTCCGTATTGACTTGTGCTTGGATATAAGTGAATGGGCATCAGTAATCAAGCATCTAGGAACTTCTCAAGCAATCTTTCTCCTTTTTCTTTATCTTGGGATGGAAGTCTAGATATTAGTCTCTGGATTTCTGGATGTATTGTTGATCCCTCTTAACAAAGAAGAAGGGCTTTTGTTTATAAGGAAGCTGGTCATCTTGAATTCAAACTTGAATATCTTTACATGTAAAGCTCAAAACATTCAAGAGTAAAATAACTCAAAAATATTTTCTAACTGTGCCAGTGGTGTTGTATAGTGGTTTCTACAAAGAGAAGTGTAGTGGTGTTGTGTAGTGGTTTCTATAGAGAGAAAAAGAAATAAGGAGAGAAAAAGATGAGGAAAGCACTACAACATAGTGGTGGTGATGGTGGAGGCAATAGAGTGATGTAAGGAGGGTTGTGAGGTGGCACAAGGAAGGCGCAATGGTTGCTAGACAAAGAGAAACAAGGAGAGAGGGAAAAGGAAGGCAGCACAATGACGTAGTGGTGGTGTAGAGGTAGCAAAAGGAGGGCGGTAGGGTGACACGAGGAGGACGATGGGGAAGACAAAGTGATAGTGGTAGATGATGGAGGGTGATGGTGACGGAGGAATGGAAGATATGAGACAGAGAGAGTAAGAGAGAAAAAGAGAAAGAAAGATAAATTGATGTGACTTTATGTCACTTATGAGATACAAAGCCCAATGTTGTAGGAATAAAGTGGTTTTGGTTTGAATTTTGTTGTTTTGAACTATTGTAATTCACACGATCCAAGTAAGGACAAAGTGATAGTGATAGATGATGGAGGGTGATGGCAATGGAGGAATGGAAGATAGGAGAGTGAAAGTGAACGAGTAAGAAAGAAAAAGAGGAAGAGAGATACATTAATGTGACTTTATGTTAGTTACGAGGTACAAAACCAATTGTCACAGGAGTAAAGCAGAATTGGTTTGAATTTTGTTGTTTTGAAGTATTGTAGTTCAGACCATCAAAATTAAGATCTTTGATCTAATAATCATATTTTAGAGCACCCTTAGCTTGAGACCATATGAGATAACTTCTCCTAAACTATTATACAAAATATTGTCACTTTAAGAACGAAAGAAAGACATGATACCAAAGTAATGAGTATTAGATCAAAATAATGCAGTTAGACACTTAATTAAAAGAGGTATTATAATAATACATTACACACTTAATTGAATGTTATTACATTCAATTTCTAGAAATATATTTTTATCTCTTTCATTTCTAACAATCAAAAAAATGTCCTATGTAAATATTATATTATATTATATTATATTATAAATAAACAACTATTATTTAAATACCACATCTCATGTTTATAAAGTTTAAATTCTTTCTAAAAATCGTCACTTTGCAATAGAATTGTTCATTTCTAAGGAAAACATCACACATTGCACTACCAAAGCTCTATCACATGGATTGATTGTGTTGGTTAACTCACATAGTTAAACTCAATATAAAAGTCCTAATTGTTAATCTGTATTTATTCATACTAGCTCTCTTGGTTAGTAATCTATAATTTATACATTTTTCATCATTTAAAAATGTCTAATTAAGTACACAAACTACTCTATTCCTATGCATGTAACTTGATAGTAACCATTAATTTTTTAATGGTGAAAACAAAAAAAAGCAGCCTTACCATGCTCATGATGTCTTTTCATTTATCAACTTATATTCCTAACCTTCTAAAGACTCTATATTGTCACAATGTAATAGTAGTCTTCAACTAACTAATATTGTTAACAAGTGGATTGTAAGGCAACAACATATGACATTATTGAGGTTCATGGGATTATTGAGAGCTTTGATGGGTGGAATGAGTCAATTTAAGGTTGTTAATTGATAAGGTAGTAAGTATTTACCCATACCCTTATTCATAAATCAACATCATTACTCATACACATTTGTTATCCACAAAGAATAACCTTACTCATATCTATTTCTTACCACTAGTAGTGGGTAAATGGGTAAATTTTCTCTTGTTCTCAAAATACATATTGTAGACACCTTGATTTTGAGACCACTTATCGACGGACTCCTTCAGTAGAGCTTGTTCCAATAGCGATGAGGCACTACCCAAAACCAAAACCTACCTAACATCCCTAGCTGACCCATGACCATAAACATAACTGAAGCCACCAGTCCTAGACACCCCAACTCATTTAGTGGTCAAGCATTCAAGGAAACAAGCCCAAAATCCATGCAATAGGGACAACAGTAGTTCTTGTGTGTCTCACTTGCGTGGATTATTACAGCATATCAGTGGTGTGGATAGCCAACACATTTCACTGATGCAGCTGCCCTGTGTCAGTAGTTGCAGTCGAAGCCTTGTTTGGTCCAATCACTTTTGGATCATCAATTCCTTGCTTCCTATTGGCTTGCATGGATCTAAGCATGTGTCTTGGCATTCCATGACCATCGTGCCCCTCATGCACATTCAAAATCCAATCTAATCCCATTAATTCAATCTTAGCCAGCCATCTGAAATTCTGTTACAAATCCATGTCCTCCATGCAACCCAACTTCTTATTTAAACTCCACCTCATCCATTGCCATTGCATTACCACTTTTGGCCTCCAGAAGCCTACCAAAACCCCATTGCCTAGAAGCCACCCCTTTGCTAGCGAGAAACCCAACCAACCATTGCATCTCTGGCCACCGCATTACCTTCGTTTCACTGTCCAAACCACTGCACATCGCCTTAAATGCCCACAACTTGCATCTTGGAAGCCCACCTTTGTTGTTGAAAGCCCACCCCACCGTCAGCAAAAAGCACCCATAGCCACTGCATATCCACCACCTCAAGCCATCCGACCACCTACATCTTATCTGAGCACCTAACACCACATGGCCATAGCAACCTTCATCCCGCACTACAACAAGCACCAACCAGACATCCTCTTCCTCCAAATAGCCTAGCCATTGCCTCCACCATTGCAATAGAGTAGTTGACAACTTGGGGAAGTCGTCGTTACAAGCCCAATGGTAGGAGAGACAACCACGTGCCAACGGCATGTACGAGTGCCTCCCTGTAGCACAATTCTCTCTTCCTAGTGCCCCACTCTGCTTCCTTAGCATACGTTTTCATTTGCATTCACCTGGCTTTGCTCTCCATTGCATCATCCTCTGGTCTTCCTACTTGCCGACAATGGGTTCACACGTGTGAGGCCGATGGGCACTGAGCACGAGGTGCGGCCTATCTTGGCATGCACATTCGCCTCCTAATTCCTTCCTAATGCTCACCATGCACTCATGACCATGGAATCATCTTCCTTCGGCCGATTGTTCATCGACGATAACATCACAGTGAGTGTGTCATCGGGAGGAGGTGAGCACTTGCATTTGTATTCGAATCTCATGGCATTCGTGTTTTCATCATCATGCATATTTCTACTACGAGTTTACAATCGAGTTGGCATGTGTTAGCAGCAAATCTTTGGCGATGAAGCTTGCGGTCTGAACTAAAGAACCTAGAGCGCGTGTCGTCAATGCATATGCCTCGCATGTTTGGCTAGCACAGATGACTAGCGTGTATGCCTAGGTTCAAACATGGCAGAGCTCTTGTTTTGCATATTTTTTCGCTTTGTTTTGGTTTCTCGCATCCAGATCTGCTTGTCCTACATGTTTTACTAGCATTTTGCATGGCATCTAGCATCAAGCAACCAGCTAGGCATAACTAAGGAGCATGCATCCATTTGCAAGGCATCCTACATTTGCCCTTGGGCATACATTATTTGGCATTCAATTGCCAATATAACCACACATGCAAGTGAATCAAGCCTTGAAAGATTGACCCATCAGGCATATAGGGGTGTCTGACAACTTTTCTATGCATAACAGGAGTCCTTACCCTTTCTTTGGCCCACAATAACCAGTGTGTTACGTCTATTGACACGAAGAATCATATTTCTTTATTTGCATTGCCTTTATCACATTTTCCTTGCTTGGTTTTCCTTGTCTTCCGTATTTAATAAACTAGGTGGTGACTTTATTTTCCTTATCCTTTTGCTTTTGTTTTGCATTGGTGTTTTTGAGTCGAGTTTTTTCTCAAATCCACCACTTCGTCGTTGCCTTATCTGTTCGTACAAGCTGGCTCTATCCTACGTGCACGGTTCCCCAATCACTAACATGCATCAGAGCAAACTCCTTCCCCTCAACTGACACTACCTAGACAACCAAGTAAGTGAGGGAGCGACACCATCGCATGACCAGACGAAATGTCCAAACACCGCACCAAACTCTGCAAGGGCCCCATACGTCCATGAGGGAGATAAAATGCTAGGGTAACTCAGCAAACAAGCAAAAGAAAAAACACATCTACATGGACATAAAAGAAAAAGAAGAAAGAAAGCGAAGATAGAAGTCAGCCTAAGAGCAAGGCATACGGCATAACTCTATCCCTATCCTACCTTGGAGAGGAGCCAGAGCATGCGCCTGGAAGATCGCATATTTGAAGGGACTAGCCACCCCTCCTGTAGCAAAAGCCTCCAGCATAAACTAGGCGCCTATTTTCCTTCATGCCAAGCATAGAGTGAACCTGAGCGTTTATGAGGGAGCAAAAGAAAAGTATCAGGGATATCAAAAAAAGCAGGCACATGACCCTAAAGAATTTGACATGGAGCCCGTCTATCATATCACACAACATAGCAAATTCGAGTACCACCACTCACCCATCGAGAGCCATCAACAACTTGCAAATCTCGATAATGTCCATTGAATCAAGGGCGTCCTCCTCCATCAGTAGGCATGTAGCTTTCCAACGTAACTGAGGGCAACAAAAAAACAAAAAAAGCATAAAAACAAACATAAAAATTGCATCTAGTCAACAAAGCATATTTACTTGCTAAGTGTTATCCATGATCCATACTTGCATGCAACAATAAAATCTACTCCAGTAATCATTTTTATGCACACCTTGCTTGTTCAAACCTCTATGCTTGTATATTTCATTGTCTTGCAGGTTTTTGCTAGGCATCTTCAACTAGGGGCGTTGCAGCTGCTTCCTAGTTAAAGCATGCACGATGGTTCAGCATAATGCACCCTGCCTAATAAGCTTAATTCAGAGTCGTAGTCGAATATGCAAGCCTTCAGAGACTCCAGCAAGCAAGTGTCATTTCTCACCTCAACTAGCATAAGCATTAGTATGTCCAGCAAACCAGAGTGTCGTACAGTTGCAGCCTAACCCCTCACTTCCTTCTCTTTCATTTCATCTCTTTCCACCCTCATTCGTTCCAGTCCTCCCACCGCATAGGTGGCCTTTGATGACCTGCATGTCTGCTTCCTAATATTTCTTGTCAAAGCTTCGCATGTCTGCTCTAAGACCATTGCACACCCTCGAGTGGTATTCGGCATCTCCTACGACAGCTTGGCTCAATACTAGAGGCATCTGCTTCTGCCCTAGTATCTCTCGATTTGTCCTTTGCTTCCTTCTTGCATTGACCTTTCCTTGATACCAGAGGCATTTCGGCTATCCTTCGTATCATTCCCCTCCGCATTTTGGATTGGTAACCCTAACTACTCTGTCGACATCTGTCAATTATCGGTGCTTTCCGCTTGGCAAGTCTTATCTTGTCATGCTCTGCTGCACTCATCTCTCTCCTTATACCAAGGGCATTGTAGCTACCTTTCGGTGTTGTCTTGCCTACATCTAGGTTGGCAACCCTAACTACCATAAGATTGTCTTAGGACTTCTGCCACCCTTTCGGGTGTGATACTCCCGTTTGCTCTTTGCACTTATTGGTAGGTCTGAGGATCTATCACTACCCCTCTTGACTGATAGGCTTGCTGGCCTATCATCTCTTTCATGCTTCATCTTCCAGCAGGCAAGTCTCGGATTTGCCATGTCCTTCCTCAGGCTGATGGTCCTAACTATCTAGTCGACAAGCCTATTAAACTTACCACGCTCCTCTTCTCCTTGAGCTGAAAACCCTAACAATCCAATGATGAGTCCGTCAACTTATCATGCCCCTTCAGTCAGTTGGTGGACCCATCAGCCTTGTCTGATGCCCCTCCATGTGCAAGTTTCATGGTCTACCATGCCTTTTTAGGTTGGTTAGCGCTTAACTTGTCACCCACAGTTGCATTAGTATATCACTATATGCCATTGCATAAGCATAGCATATTGCATCCCATTACACCTCACTACATACCATTGCATGTTATTATACAGGCATTGCATCTTGTCACTTCGCATTGCACTAACATTGCATCAATCCTACATCGACGTTCCTATAGCATCATAACATTTAGCCCCAACTTTGCATTATTGCATCTGGTTCTGCATGTTCAGCATGCCACCCACAGTATTGCATGCCAATGACTTCTCCTTGGCACTACCTACTTGGTGTGACTCGCACCACATCGCGTGCCCAACACCACATGCATTGACCATAATACCACCTTATCTGCATAATCACCTCGTTGGCATCGCATGCTCGACATGCCTCCTGCAACATTGAGTTCTAGTGATTCTTCCTCGGCACTTCCTACTCAACGCAGTATCCTTGGCATTGCATGCCCAACTCCGCACAACCATCATCCACATCACACGCAATACATCAGCATGGCATTCGCACTACATATTCAGTATTTGCATCGAGTTGCCCATTACCCTAGTGGAGCTCAGTGCACATCAGCATTAGCATTCAGTATACACCATCAACACCTATATTCGTGCACTAGTATTGCACTTGCATTGGCTTTCATGTTTCATGTTTTATCATGTTTTTCGCATCCACGTTTTTTGCATGGTTTTCGCGCTTGTGTTCGCATTCCCACATTGTGTTCGCATCAACATTTGTGTTTGTGTTAGCATTGTTTTTGCATTTGCATTACGGCAATAAGTCATGACTTTCGGTGTTTTCCACCAAATAAGTGGCTCATGTCAACAGCAAACACCACCTCTCGGCTGGCACCAATTGGTGTGTCTTTGTCAACCCTGAACATTGGTCTCGGCTTTGCCCTCAACCTCATTCTGGGAAGAGCATCTGTAGATACCTAAATTTGGCAACCACTTGTAGATGGACTTATCTAGCAGAGTTTGCTCCAACGGCGATGAGCCACATCCCAATACCAAAACCCTTTTCACACCTCAGAGCTAGCCTAAAGCCCTACACCAACCTTAAGCCTCAACCAATACACCAAAACAGGCCCACAATCCAAGCAACCGGCCCAATAGTATGCTAGGCGCACTAGCTAGGCGCATCGTTTGGGAGCATGATTTAGGCACACCTTCAAGACTCATTTGAGTAGCGTACAACGGTGGTGCACCACCCCTGTTCCAAAGAGCCCAGCAATCGTGCAGCCGTAACACTTCCATGTCAACCAGCCTCTCTAATGCTTGAGCTTTGCGGCCTTTGATCTCCCAACCTTATAACCTTTCTCGTGGGCAACGACAAGGGGGCCGGCCATTTTTACACCATCCTGAGCATCCATTAGACCTCTTTAGCAGTGCCTACCCACTCACCAAGATAACCCCCATTTTGGTCATCCAAATCCACAGCCACTGCACACCCAAGCTTCCATAGCACCACTGCAGACCTCCTCGTCCACCTCCACGCCGTCAAGCATCCCAGCTCAGACCGTGTTGTCGTGACCAGCCTACTGATGGGACATCCCAACTACATGCATAGGTAATCTCCTTCTTCGTCGAATGCACCTGGTTGTTTCCCCCTTGATTGCTCAATATCTCTCGTCATTTAATCTATATGTTTCCTGTTAGAATCCATCTTGTTTTCCCTACTTTGTTTTCCTTCGCATGCACCTACTATGTTTGCACTGCATCCTTATCATTTGCATCATGTCAGGGCATCCTCATCTCTTTTTTAGCTTTCCCCATCCTCTAGCAACATCAGAGAGCCTCCTCAGTGCTCACAGCTAGAGTTCACGATCATGGACGCCCAAAGAACCCAACAGAGGGAGGAGGTGGTTAGGCACATCCATGCATCCTAGGACCACATTTTAGGACTAGCCACACTCACCTGCATCCATTCATGCTCCCTAGACCCCCATTCGTATGGGACAATCATCGAAATTCCCCCCACTCCAGCGAAGGGGCTTGTAGTCCGAGATAGAGTACCTAGGGTGCATCTAGTGTAACACCCCCACTTCCCATAATAATTTAAAATAAATTAAATTACCGGAAATTAAAAGCTAAATAGTAATATCAACTACTAGAAACCGACGTGTGTGGCTATGAAACTCCCGACTATGTGCACTATAAACCCATCTGCATGCCTGCACCTACAACCCAAAAATAACAAAGAACAAACGTGAGTGACAAAAGTCACAAAGCATGCACCCCATGAAAAACATCAAAAAACAAATCTATATTAATTTTTCCTCAAAAATCATTTTGTAAATATTCTCACCAGAACCACCAAGACTGACAAACTAGGCCCAACAACCCAAAAACCACAGTAAACGCAACTCACATCAGCCAAAACAACAAATAGGACTCTACCAGTCCAAAACTACAAACAAGGCTCTTAATGACAAAACCACACACAGTGAGTCAGGAAGCCCGACGTCATGTAACCAACTCTGACCACAAGCATGCACCAATATACACTGCACTGCCACGATGAAGCCACCCTGTACAGGAGTGATCACCTTCCCACGATTCTCCCACCTGGAGAACACTCACAAAGCCAACCCCTCTCTGGGAAGATAGTCTTGTCTCTTAAGACGCTACCAACTACGGGGCACATGTCTCACCTGCACTAGCCACCACAAGGTATGCCTCCTCACGGCGTCCTCCACATGATGCTCAGAAGGGAGTGTCATACTTCCACACCCGACAACACCCGAGCCTAAGTACTCACAGTGATAGTGGGAGTATCATACCTTCCAACCATGCCACAAATACCTTAACCTTGGCCCCACGAACGACAGTCAAGGAGTATTCTACCTTCAAGACCCAACGAACACTCGCTTCAGTCTCTCGGCCCCTCGACCTCAACCATGGTGATGTGCCTGATCACCCAAGAATGTCATCACATTCCTTGGTCCCGACAACACGGTCCCACAGTGTCTCGGTCCACAAACAGAAACCAGGAAAACCATTTTTCCAAAACAGGCCAACTTATCTCTTTTTTAAAACCATTTTCAAACCATTTTATACCTTTGGAAAACTCTTCCAAAATCTCCACAAAATTGTTGCATTAGGTGCCCTAAAGACCATCCATAATGGCCCACAACCCCATCTCAAATGGGCAAAACAAACCAATCCGGAAAATCCTTGGAAATCACTTTTACAAAAGCATTTAGGCCTTAATTAGGCATACCAGAAAAGGGCTTAATATACCAAAAACTATTGGTTCAAAAGACTGACTAGAATCAGTCGATTGAAAAGGCGTAGGCACTAAGAACGGTATACCGAAAAATCGAATCGGTCGACCAAAAATCCTTGGTTCTGTAGACCGAATGAATTCGATCGACCGAACTAGGAGGCAACAGTCAACACTCATGGCCCAAATTGGTAGACCGAAAGAATTCTGTCAGCCAAATTTCAACTAGAGGACCCAAACTAATAGAAAAATGGCATACCGAAAATGGTTCGGTATGCCATTTTCTGCAAAACCAGAAAATGACCCAAACCTACTGTCCAGCTCTTCTCCCAAGTGGGAGTGAGGGACGAACCTACCAAATAATCACGATAAAATCCACATAAAACATATGTTGTAGACCCTTGAGTCTACTCCAAATCCACAAAATCAAAACAAAAATCCATTCATCATGCGAGGAGAAATAAATTCGAGAAGCCACAGTGATCAAGAACGACCCAAAACCACACAACGCCATTAATGGCCATAAATGCCACCATAAATCATCATAAATTCACAATAAATTCTAGGAATGTAAATTTACCTAGATTTCAAGCATTCCTACTAATTTCTACCATTTTCATGCTCTCTACGACACAAGGGTGAGGTGTGTACCTGCAAATGCGACCTCCGGTGAACCATGCCGACTCCAACCAACCACTAGTGACTCCAGGCGTCCACGGCCACTCCACGACCTCGAGGACACCTCACTAGAGCTCCACGCACTATTGTATGCTACCGTTGGCCCTTGAGCACACCGAACAGAGAAAATTGGGGAGAAGGAAAATGGGGAAGAGGGAGAAGGTGAGGGAGGGGCGAAGCGAAGAAGGGGGTGAGTGGAGGGAGAGAGAGAGAGAGACAGTGGAGTGGAGGAGAAGGAGGAATCACGTGCTCAGGGAGAGGGAGACACGAGAAAGAAGGGAAGGATGGGCTGCTACATAAGGAGGGTGCCTCAGCTTAAATAGCTATGCAGGAAAGAAGGTAAGCTTGCATGCGCACCAACCAGCCTCCACTTGCCAACCACGAATCTCGCACACGCACAGCCACCTGCCCCCAGCATGAGGCTAAATACAAGCCTCACCAATTGGCCCACAAACATGGGCCCCGCATGGACCAACACACGGGCCCACAAGTACAGTGCTACACGCATAGTGTCAACCATGCATAGTGCCAACCACGTGGGGACAAGTACAGGAACACCCAAAAAGAAGCCAGCCTACGAGGCCCAAGTCCAAAATCACAAATTCACATAATGGGCCTCAGGAATAGTAACACCTACCTAGAAATAAATTCATTAAAAATGTAAATAATTACAAAATGATTTTATAGGTGTTACACCCCGATAGCACACCAGGTTGGTGCACTGTCTTGGCGCACCATGTTGGAGCACTAGGCTGGCCCACTTGCCTAGTGTACCATCCTAGCACACCCTAGTGGCGCACCTTATAGGCGCACCTACCCTATTCCAGTATGCAGGCAATGCTCTTTCACCTTGTTTTGTGTGTTGCCTCGAATGGTTTTGGCTATGGCATTCTTGATTCATCATCCTACATATTTGGACTACACTTTGGCATATCATTTAGCATTGCACATGCACGCATTGGCATTTCATTTGCATACATTAGGGCAATGATGTATACTATATTGCGTTCTTTTGGCCGAACACATTGGGCCCTGTGTATATCTTTAAGGGATCATACCAGCACTGTGCCTTGGTCCATAACCTATATAATGTTACTGAGCATTAGATAACATAGTTTTCGACCCTGCATATCTCATCTACATTGACATAATATCAAACATGCATTTTAGATATAGGCGGGCACATACATGCATAAGTGACACATGCGAGCGATAAGCCTAAAAAGACCGACTCATCGGGTATGTGGGGGTGCCTAACACTTTCTCTACACGTAACAAGAATCCTTGCCTTTTCTTTTGTCTGTAGTGACGTAAGTGTCTCATTCCTAAGGTGTAAACCATTGCATTGCATTCACATTGTTTTTCTGCATTTGGTTTTCCTTGTCTTTCCGTCAAATAGACTAAATGGTGACTCCCATTTTCTTTTCTTGCATCCTTCAGCTTTCGCCAGGATTTTTTGCTGTGACTTTGCTTGGCTTCATGCATTCAACTTTCATGCCTCGAACAAAGTGATCATCACTGGCATGGTTACACATATATACAACACTACCACCAGCACAACATAATGTGTTGTTTGAGAACACTTGTTTACCTTCCAAACACCATATACATATTGATGAATTGCCGTGAGAAGTCCTATGGTGATAGTAGGCTAATCCCTATATTAACATTTTGTAGTAGTGATAGTGTCTGCTAAAGATGCTTGCCCTTCATTGTCTCATCCATAGCGAATCTCCACTTAATGCACCTTTTAGTGCAAATCTCCTTATCATTTGTGAACCATGATATACTTCTAATGCACCTTAAAGAATGAATAGGTTTATAAACTAGTTTCAAGGGCTCAAAAAAAAGTAGAAATAATTCACATTGTTTCTATGATAGTAATGTTAGCAATGTTTGGTTAAGTCTCAAGTTCAAGCCTCATCATGTCTTCTTTTCATTCCCTCACAAATATGCTATTAGAAATCTTCAAATTTCTTAGTAATAGTAAGTCTTTGTCTTTTGCCTTGAATATCTAGATACTCTTTCCTTACTAAAAAGGTCCTTCATATTCCTTTTTTTCATGACATTTTGCCACCCTAACTACCATAAGATTGTCTTCAAACTTTTGCCACCCTTTCGGGTGTGATACTCTCGTTTGCTCATTGCATTTATTGGTAGGTCAGAAGATCTGTCACTACCCCTCTTGACTGATAGGCTTGCTGGCCTATCATCTCTTTCATGCTTCATCTTCCAGCAGGCAAGTATTCGATTTGACATGTCCTTCCTCGGGCTGATGGTCCTAACTATCTAGTCGACAAGCCTATTAAACTTACCACGCTCCTCTTCTCCTTGAGCTAAAAACCCTAACAATCCAATGATGAGTCCATCAACTTATCATGCCCCTTCCGTCGGTTGGTGGACCCATCAGTCTTGTCTGATGCCCCTCCATGTGCAAGTTTCATGGTCTACCATGCCTTTTTAGGTTGGTTAGCGCTTAACTTGTCACCCACCACTGCATTAGTATATCACTATATGCCACTGCATAAGCATAGCATATTGCATCCCATTACACCTCACTACATACCATTGCATGTTATTATATAAGCATTGCATCTTGTCACTTCGCATTGCATTAACATTGCATCAATCCTACATCGACGTTCCTATAACATCATAACATTTAGCCCCAACTTTGCATTATTGCATCTGGTACTGCATGTTCAGCATGCAACCCACAGTATTGCACACCAATGACTTCTCCTTGGCACTACCTACTTGGCGTGACTCGCACCACATCGCGTGCCCAACACCACATGCATTGACCACAATACCACCTTATCTGCATAATCACCTCGTTGGCATCGCATGCTCGACATGCCTCCTGCAACATTGAGTGCTAGTGATTCTTCCTCGGCACTTCCTACTTAACGCAGTATCCTTGGCATTGCATGACCAACTCCGCACAACCATCATCCACATCGCATGCAATACATCAACATGGCATTCGCACTACATATTTAGTATTTGCATCGAGTTGCCTATTACCCTAGCGGAGCTTAGTGCACATCAACATTAGCATTCAGTATACACCATCAACACCTATATTCGTGCACTAGTATTGCACTTGCATTGGCTTTCATGTTTCATGTTTTTCGCATCCAAGTTTTTTGCATGGTTTTCGCGCTTGCATTCACATTCCCGCATTGTGTTCGCATCAGCATTTGTGTTTGTGTTAGCATTGTTTTTGCATTTGCATTGCGGCAATAAGTCATGACTTTCAGTGTTTTCCACCAAATAAGTGGCTCATGTCAACAGTAAACACCACCTCTCAGCTGGCACCAATTGGTGTGTCTTTGTTAACCCTGAGCATCGGTCTCGGCTTCGCCCTCAACCTCAGTCAGGGAAGGGCATCTGTAGATACCCCAATTTGGCAACCACTCGCAAATGGACTTATCTGGCAAAGCTTGCTCCAATGACGATGAGGTGCATCCTAATACCAAAACCCTTTTCACACCTTAGACCTAGCCTAAAGCCCTACACCAACCTTAAGCCTCAACCAATCCACCAAAACAGTCCCACAATCCAAGCAATCGGCCCAATAGTATGCCAGGTGCACCAAGAAGGTGCATCGTTTGGGAGCACGATTTAGGCGCACCTTCAAGACGCATTTGAGTAGCTTACAATGGTGGTGCACCACCCCTATTCCAAAGAGCCCAGCCATCGTGCAGCCGTAACACTTCCGTGTCGACCAGCCTCTCCAACATTTGAGCTTTGTTGCTTTTGATCTCCCAATCTTATAACCTTTCTCCTGGGAAACGACAAGGGGGCTGGCCATTTTTCCACCATCCTAAGCACCCATTGGACCTTTCTAGCAGTGCCTACCCACTCACCAAGATAACCCCCATTCTGGTCATCCAAATCCACAACCACTGCACACCCAAGCTTCCATAGCACCACCGCAGACCTCCTCGTCCGCCTCCATCGCCGTCAAGCATCCCAACTCAGACTGTGTTGTCGTAACCTGCCAACTAATGGGACATCCCAACTACATGCATAGGTAATCTCCTTCTTCGTCGCATGCACCTGGTTGTTTCCCCCTTGATTGCTCAATATCTCTCATCATTTAATCAGTATGTTTCCTGTTAGAATTCATCGTGTTTTCCCTACTTTGTTTTCCATCGCATGCACCTACTATATTTGCACTGCATCCTTATCATTTGCATCACGTCATAGCATCCTCATCTCATTTTTAGCTTTCCCTATCCTCTAGCAACATCGGAGAGCCTCCTTAGCACACAGCCGGAGTTCACGATCATGGACGCCCAATGAACCCAACTGAGGGAGGAAGTGGTTAGGCACATCCATGCATCCTAGGACCACATTTTAGCACTAGGCACATTCACCTGTATCCATTCATGCTCCGTAGACCCCCATTCACATGGGACGATCACCAAAATCCCCCCCACTTCGGCGAAGGGGCTTGTAGTCTGAAACAGAGTACCTAGGGTGCATCCTGTGTAACACCCCCAATTCCTATAACAATTTAAAACAAATTAAATTACAGGAATTTAAAAGCTAAACAGTAATATCAACTACCAAGAACCTACGTGTGTGGCTATGAAACTCTCGACTATATGCACTATGCTAAAACCCATCTACGTGCCTGCACCTGCAACCCAAAAATCACGAAGAACAAACGTGAGTGACAAAAGTCACAAAGCATGCAGCCCGTGAAAAACATCAAAAAACAAATCTGTATTAATTTTTCCTCAAAAATCATTTTGCAAATCTTCTCACCAAAACCACTAAGACTAACAAACTAGGCCTAACAGGCCGAAAGCCACAGCAAACAAGGCTCACATCAACCAAAACAACAGATAGGGCTCTACCAGTCCAAAACCACAAACAAGGCTCTCAATGGCAAAATCACACATAGTGAGTCGGGAAGCCCGACGCTAGGCAACCAACTCTGACCACAAGCTTCCACCGAAATGCACAGCACTACCACGATGAAGCCACCTTGTACAGGAGCGATCACCTTCCCACGATTCTCCCACCTGGAGAACCCTCACAAAGCCAACCCCTCTCTGGGAAGATAGTTTTGTCTCTTAAGACGCTACCAACTACGGGACACGTGTCTCATCTGCACTAGCCACCACAGGGTATGACTCCTCACGGCGTCCTCCATATGATGCTAAGAAGGGAGTTTCATACTTCCACACTCGACAACACCCGAGCCTAAATACTCACAATGACAATGGGAGTATCATACCTTCCGATCATGCCACAAATACCTCAACCTTGGCCCTACAAACGACAGTCAAGCAGTATTTTACCTTCAAGACCCAACGAACACTCGCTTTGGTCTCTCGACCCCCTGACCTCAACCAGGGTGATGTGCATGACTATCCAAGAATGTCATCACATTCCTTAGTCTCGACAACACGGTCCCACAGTGTCTCAGTCCACAAACAGAAACCAAGAAAACCAATTTTCCAAAATAGGCCAACTTATATCTTTTTTAAAACCATTTTCAAACCATTTTATACCTTTGGAAAACTCTTCCAAAATCTCCACAAAATCGTTACATCAGGTGCCCCAAAGACCATCCTTAATGGCCCACAACCCCATCTCAAATGGGCAAAACAAACCAATTCGGAAAATCCTTGGAAATCACTTTTACAAAAGCATTTAGGCCTTAATTAGGCATACCAAAAAAGGGCTTAATATACCAAAAACTATTGGTTCAAAAGACTGACTAGAATCAGTTGATTGAAAAGGCGTAGGCACCAAGAACGGTATACCAAAAAATTGAATCGGTCGACCAAAAATCCTTGGTTCTGTAGACCGAATGAATTTGATCGACCGAACTAGGAGGCAACGGTCAACACTCATGGCCCAAATTGGTAGACCAAAAGAATTCGGTCAGTCGAATTTCAACTAGAGGACCCAAACTAACAGAAAAACGACATACCGAAAATGGTTCGGTATGCCATTTTCTGCAAAACCAGAAAATGACCCAAACCTACTGTCCAGCTCTTCTCCCAAGTGGGAGTGAGGGATGAACCTACCAAATAATCACGATAAAATCCACTTAAAACATATGTTGTACACCCTTGAGTCTACTCCAAATCCACAAAATCAAAACAAAAATCCATTCATCATGCGAGGAGAAATAAATTCGAGAAACCATAGGGGTCAAGAACAACCCAAAACCACACAACGCCATTAATGGCCATAAATGCCATCATAAATCATCATAAATTCACAATAAATTCTAGGAATGTAAATTTACTTAGATTCCATGCATTCCTACTTCTACCATTTTCATGATCTCTAAAACACAAAGGTGAGGTGAGTACTTGCAAATGCGACCTCTGGTGAACCACGTCGACTCTGGCCAACCACCAGTGACTCTAAGCATCCACAGCCACTCCACAACCTCAAGGACACCTCACTAGAGCTCCACGCACTACTGTACGCTACCATTGGCCCTTGAGCACACTGAACAGAGGAAACAGGGGAGAAGGAAAATGGGGAAGAGAGAGAGGGTGAGGGAGGGCCGAGACGAAGAAGGGGGTGAGTGGAGGGAGAGAGAGAGAGAGAGACGGCAGAGTGAAGGAGAAGGAGCAATGGCGTGCTCATGGAGGGGAGACACGAGAAAGAAGGGATGGATGGGCTGCTGCATGGGAGGGTGCCTTGGCTTAAATAGCTATGCAGGGAGGAAGGTAAGCATGCATGCGCACCAACCAGCCTCCACCTGCTAACCATGAACCTCACACACGCACAACCACCCATCCCCAGCATGAGGCTAAATACAAGCCTCACTAATTGGCCCACAAACACAAGCCCCACGCGGACCCACACACTGACCCACAAGCACAGTGCCACACGCACAGTGTCAACCACACACAATGCCAACCACGTGGGAACAAGCACAGGAACACCTAAAAAGAAGCCAGCCTACGAGATCCAAGCTTAAAACCACAAATTCACACAATAGGCATCAGGAATAGTGACACCTGTCTAGAAATAAATTCATTAAAAATGTAAATAATTACAGAATGAATTTACAGGTGTTACACCCTGATAGCACACCAGGTTGGCGCACTATCTTGGCACACTATGCTGGAGCACTAGGTTGGCATACCTACCTAGTGCACCATTCTAGCACACCCTAGTGGCACATCTTATAGGCGCACCTACCCTGTTCCAGTATGCAGGCATTGCTCTTTCACCTTGTTTTGTGTGTTGCCTCGAATGGTTTTGGCTATGGCATTCTTGATTCATCATCCTACATATTTGGACTACACTTTGGCATATCATTTAGCATTGCACATGCACGCATTGGCATTTCATTTGCATACATTAGGGCAATGATGTATACTGTATTGCGTTCTTTTGACCGAACACATTGGGCTTTGTGTATATCCTTAAGGGATCATACCAGTGCCTTGGTCCAGAACCTATATAGCGTTACTAAGCATTAGATAACATAGTTTTCCACCCTGCATATCTCATCTACATTGACATAATATCAAACATGCTTTTTAGATATAGGCAGGCACATACATGCATAAGGGATAGACGGGCACATACATGCACATACATGCGAGAGATAAGCCTAGAAAAACTGATTCATCGGGCTTGTGGGGGTGCCTAACACTTTCTCTACACGTAACAAGAATCCTTGTCTTTTCTCTGGCCTGTAGTGACGTAAGTGTCTCATTCCTTAGGCGTAAACCATTGCACTGCATTCGCATTGTTTTTCTGCATTCGGTTTTCTTCGTCTTTTCATCAAATAGACTAACTGGTGACTCCCATTTTCTTTTCTTACATCCTTCAGCTTTCGCGAGGGTTTTCGCTGTGACTTTGCTTGACTTCGTGCATTCAACTTTCACGCCTCACACAAAGTGATCGTCGCTAGCATGGTTACACATATATATAACACTACCACCAGCACAACATAATGTGTTGTTTGAGAACACTTGTTTACCTTCCAAACACCATATACATATTGATGAATTGTCGTGAGAAGAAGTCCTATGGTGACGGTAGGCTAATCCCTATAGTAACATTTTGTAGTAGTGATAGTGTCTGCTAAAGATGCTTACCCTTCTTTGTCTCATCCGTAGTGAATCTCCATTTAATGCACCTTTTAGTGTGAATCTCCTGATCATTTGTGAACCATGATACACTTCTAATGCACCTTGAAGAATGCACAGGTTTATAAACTAGTTCCAAGGGCTCAAAAAAAAGGTAGAAATAATTCACTTTGTTGCTATGATAGTAATGTTAGCAATGTCTGGTTAAGTCTCAAGTTCATGCCTCATCATGTCTTCTTTTCATTCCCTCACAAATATGCTATTAGAAATCTTCAAATTTCTTAGTAATAGTAAGTCTGTCTTTTGCCTTGAATAACTAGATACTCTTTCCTTGCTAAAAAGGTCCTTCATATTCCTTGTTTTCATGACATTTTGCACTTCAACTTCTTTGTTCTCCAATTAATTGTTATAATTCAAGTAGCATCTAATTTTCATGATCATTGACAATGTTCAAATCAAACACCAACTATCTCTAATGATAGTATGAAACAAAAATCATCCCAATTACATGCCATCAACCATCGACCACATCTCAATTGGACTTCAACGATTGCTAAGGATGTTCTATTGCACTTTGATGGTCAATGTGAAGATATTAATCATATTCCAATGCAGTCCGACAAATGATGAAAGCATGATAAATTAATTAGACAATAGTAATTTGTTGTCAACTAACAATCGTAGAAAACATCTAGACCAGACTTTGACGATCATGCAACATCTCTTTCGTTCAAATTTTAGCAATAATGGACAATATTCAGATAGGACTTGTATATTCTTCTGACATGTTTGGTCGGATTCCAATGACATCTAAAACATCTAGTTGAACTTCAACAATCTCAAGCAACATCCTTGATCACCTCTGGTCAAATATCAAAGCACAACAAACATAACTAAGAACTCGATTGAGAATTTGCGAGATTAATTGCATATATATTTCTTTTTACTAGTGAGTTTCCATGATTTGATGTTTGCAAAAGCATGTAAATAATCATTACCAAATAAACCTTCATCACTTAAGCAAACAATCAATGTTTTTTTTTCGACACTTCACCAATTTACAAAACATAGTATTAATGTCACAATCGAAAAGATAAACTTGTTCATAATTTTTGTTTGACACTAATCTGATTACCAATATAAGTGAATGATAATTAAGACATAAAATAAAGATGAGTTTAGGTATTTACTATGACACTAAAAATGTAACACCCCAAGTGCTACACAACAGTACAAGAACTCCCCAAGTACAACTAAAACAATTTAAATGGCAGAATAAAATAAATAAAGCCAATCACCCAGACCTATGTGCGGCAAACGTGGCTCGAAAAGATGCACCAGACTAGACTGCTCCTACACCTGAGCGCCTGAAACAAGGGGACAAGGAAAAACATGCATGAGTGACAGGAATGTCACCCAGTACGCGCCCCAAAAGCAACGCTAAAATCCACTGAAAACCATTGCCAAATAACTATCATTGCCAAAACCACATGTTCAACTAGAAAACATGGAAAACAATGGCATTTCAAACTTTCTTTTCTTTTCTTTCAAAACCTCATGCTCATTCATAAACCTTTATTCTCAACACTGGAGAAACAAATCATTTCATCTAGTTTCCTAGCCCAAAACATCATTTAAAACCATTAGCACAATTTATAACAATCCGGGCTAGGAACTAGTCCACACACACAAATCCACACTTTTCCATTCCAAAACTGGTCACATCACCCT
>JAMKQA010001444.1:0-17057 GCA_024699735.1 Posidonia australis
GATGCAAGCAACAAAAAGGGGGATGAACTCATTAAATCAGTCCTATTGCATCTAAAATATGAATAAAACATGAATCCACCAAATATTGCATATCTTTGAGACCTAATAAAAAAGGACAACAAAGGCAAGCATAAATATCATCCAACATATGATTTATCAAGATAAATACAAGAAGAAGATGTGATAGGTATAGTTGCATCAAAATCATGATCAATAAGAATATCATGCACTATAAACATGATCCAACAGGTATAGAACTCAACATATTCATTATGTAAGATTTCCCCAAAGTGATCCCATATTCATGAAAAGAAACCTAGCTACAAGAAAGGCTGAATGTTTACCTATTGGTGTGCTCTTGTACTCTTCCACTAGTGGCTCGAGATGACCTTGATGGCTGAAGAAAACAGAGAACTCCTTCCTCCCAAATGGCCTCCAAGTGATGCAAAAGAAGGAGCTTTGTCGAAGGTATGGGTGAGGGGGTTTTTCCCTACACTAGGTGGGTGATTCTTTGCTCAAAGGTGGGAGTTTTTGGCTCTAGACATAAGCTATGTTGTGGGTGTTTGTGCTAAGGTGCAAAGGCTCTTCCTCCTTCTCTTTTTCCAACCCCTCTCCCCAATGGCTACCAAGGGTTTATATAGAGAGAACTTTGGAAGTTCTAAAGACTCAAGAAACCAAAGGATCTCCCTTACGACGAAGAGAATGATCGTTATGCTGATTATGGTGGAGTGTAATTGCAAATTATGGGTATAATGCCTTGAGTTTTGTTAGGCAATTGAACAGCCAACGACCTGGGAATCGAGCCGGTACGCCACCTATGTGCGCCAGCCTGGTGCGCCAGTGAGATGGGCCTAGTATGTGCACCACATTGGTATGCCAGGTATGTGCTCTAGTAAGGTGTGCTTGTTTAGTGCTCTAATCAGATGTGCCATACTAGTGTGCTACCCAAATGTACTGAAAAAGTGTGGTATTCAGCGAAAGTAAAGGAAACAATCCTCATAGGGTTGATGTAGGCATTTACATGGTGATTAATGTACACTCTCGGGCGAATGGAAAACCTATACGAAACAAAATTGTAAAGTCAAATCAAGGGTGCGAAATGTTGCGTAGAAGGCAAATTCGATTCGATATGGCAAAGTGTGATATGCATGAGAATACATATATATGAAAATATGCATGAAATGTACACGAAATGCATGTATGAGGATAAATGCATGAAATGTATGCAAGTGAATACACATGTGGACTGATGATGAATGCAAGGCATGAAGAGGGAAAGCGCTCCTGCCAATGTCTGTTTTGTCTTTGGTGAGCTTCATTGGCCATCCTTGCCTATTACATCCGTCACCCAAGGTCATCATTGAGCCTCGTTTTCGTGACTTACCTTCAAGATCCGTCAATTGGGCTCGTTTCCCAGATCCGTCATGGGGACTCACTTGACTAGTTTATAGAGCAAACCTGTAGACTTCTCTCTTTTCCCCATCCTAATGCAAAGGGTTATGGGCATGAGGAGGACAAGGTTACCAGAGGGAGGACGATGTTTAGGATTATACTATGTGAGGATGTTGGGCTGGCTAGGGTTTAGGAGGTGGATTGGAAGGCTGAGGAGGATGGCAGTGGTTGGTTTGCTGGGTGTGTGAGGTGCTCGTGGATGGTTGTTGGGTTGGCTTAGGCTGCATGGGTTCTAGGATGATGGAGGAGAAGGAGCTGCAGGTGGAGGCCACGATGGTGGTTGAGGAGGTCTCGTGGAGGAGGAA
Organism: Posidonia australis; assembly: GCA_024699735.1. Classification (NCBI taxonomy): domain Eukaryota; kingdom Viridiplantae; phylum Streptophyta; class Magnoliopsida; order Alismatales; family Posidoniaceae; genus Posidonia; species Posidonia australis. The sequence continues at coordinate 1,758 of JAMKQA010001444.1, forward strand.
GGCAAGCTACATCATCTTCCTTCCCGCCTCTCACTCTCCGTTGTAGAACTCCTGTCTCTCTCCTACTGCATGGCTCGGTACATAAGGAGAAGGCTGTTGGTGTGATTCTGGCAAGAGATCTACAACGTGTGTCCTCTCCACGATCACTTTCCCTCACCTCACAGTTGCACAGACCCAGGGAAGAATGAGAAGGAAGGATTGATGCATGTATGCAAGGAAGAGGTGAGGAAACTTAGCTGAGCTCAACGTCTTCTCTGGGGACAACGATTCCTCTAGCTCGAACTCAGCGACACTGGAGGCGTCTGGTAGGGGCTACTAGAGGTTGCGGGGAGTGATGAATGGCAGTGGATGGAGGCACAGAGGTTTGAGTGCTGAGCTCTACCTACGTGGCATTCCTCTCTCCCACTGCATGGGTTTGCCAATCAGCTTAATTGCGGACACCGACTTGGAGCCATGGCAAGATGATTTGCAGCGGCATTTGCTTGCTCCACCAAGCGTTGATGACTCTTCCTAGACCACTGACGCTTAACAATGACTGAAGGCTGTGTTTGGATGGTAATGGGGATTGGAGGGTGGTAGGTTCGATCGTTGTAGTGTCTATGCAGCGTGAGGGGTGGTCTTCCTCTCCCACCTCAAGGTTGTGTGACCTTCGAACGTTGAAGAGGGAGATGGATGCTGGTAGTGAAGTTGACAGGGAGAAGGCGGGGACCTTGGAAGTGGAGAACCTAGCTGTGAGAGCTTCCACACTTGCTTCCCAGAAAATCAGAAGAGAGAGCCAGCCCTCGTAAGCTCATCGTCGGTCATTTATATGAGGAGGCTTGCCCATAACAACTCCTAACAAACCCTCTAATCAATCCACTAACAAACTCTAACAACCCAATAACAAACCTAATAAACTCTAACCACCACTAACAAACCTAACCATGTAACACACCCTAACAACCACTAACCAACCCAAAAAAACCTAACAACTAACCTCTCAGCTCAAAGAAACTCAAACTAAAACCCTGCCATCCTCTCCTCTCTCTTCTCCCTACGTGATGCATGAGCTCAAGGTGGAGGCTGGGTGATGGATGAAGTGGCTGGCTTGTTGGGTTAAGGAGAGCCATTGGATTGGTGGTGGATTGATGAGTGGTGGAGGTTATTTCAAGGAGTGGGTTAGGATTTGGGTTAGGCTTGAGGTTAAGTTTTGAGTGATGTTTGAGAATGTGGGCTTGAATAGGCTTCAATGGGCTTCGGTGGGCTTGCCTGTGTGGGTTTAAGGTGCAACCAGGGTTTGGGCTCAGGTGGGCTAAGTTTTAAGTCGTTAAATGAAATCAGAGTTTTGGGTTTGGGTCTAGGTTTGTGGACTATTGGTTTAGCTTGGGTTTGGTAAAAAGATGAAGGAGTATGGTTCATTGATTAATAATAAAAATCAAATTGATTGGTTGACATTTCATCAATGAAATGGAATTGAAATTAAAACCAAGAAGAAGTGCTGGATTTCAATAATGAAATGAAATGAGAATTTAAATCAAGTGATTGTGTTGAACCTATTCCTTGATTATTGGGTCATCACATAGGCTCGACTTTTGAATTCTATGGTTTCGAGGGTTTAGGCTAGCTAGAAAATATTAAATGGGCCCCAACTTAGGAAAAAGCCTTACAGCCACCAGTGCGCTTCACCGAAGTAAACCACCAACGGATGGCTGTCAAAGTGGGGTGTTTACACACATATTATTTAAATGTTGTAAAATTATAGAAATTGTAATAATTATGGAGAAACTCATGACAACATTTATAAATATCCCATATATTATATTAAGGCCGGGGATGACAAATTATATAGAGAGAGTGTGCCAAGATTATAGTCGCCTACTTTAGTGGCGTCTTAAGATCATAGTCGCCACTTCATATGGTGACTGATATTGTGGCTCTTCAAGTGGCGACAGGATCTATCATCTGTTACACAGGTAATGCCTTGGTCTTTTATAGATTACCCTCTATCTTTTATCTTATTCCATAGAGATGCAATAAAACCCTAAAAAACATAGAAATTTCATTGGAAAATCTGGAAGATAAGTTAAAGCTCCTAAGCCATGTGATCTGGGGCACCTCAAGGGTTCCTATTCTAAGTGAACTTTGGGAAATGCGAAAATGGGATATCTACAATATTGTCATGCCCTTCCATGGGCTAGCAACCCTTATTGCCCCGGGATCATCTTTGGACCCCTGCCACATTTTTGAATGTGGTATTCCCATTCCTTTCTCTTGATCGGCAAGCTCGTTGGCTTGTCATCTGTCCTCGATACCAAGGGCATCTAGGCTGCTCTTTGTTATCATCTCACCCTTCCATGGGCTGGTAATCCTAACTGCCATGGGATCGTCTTCGGACCTTTGCCACATTTTCGAATGTGGTATTCTTGTTCCTTTCTCTTGATCGGAAGGCTCATTGGCTTGTCATCTATCCTCGATACCAGGGGCATCTGAGTAGCCCTTTGGTATCGTCTCACCGTTCCTTGGGTTGGCACCCTTAACTGCCATGGGATCATCTTTGGACCTCTACTGCTCCTTCAAGCATGGTATTCCCATCTCTGCCCTCACTTGGCCGACAGGCTCGCTGGTCTATCTTTCATGCCTTATATTTTGGCAGGCAGGTTTTGTACTTGCCATGCCCCTTTTTGGGCAGATAGCCCTAACTATTCAGTCGGCAAGCCCGTTAGTCCTTGCCTTGTCCCTCACCATTTTGGTCTGATAGCCCAAACTATCCGGTGATGAGTCCGCCAACTTATCATGCCTCTAGCGTAAATATAGCATTTCATTTCATCTCATAACATCACATGACCACACATAAGCATAACATACCATCGCATTTCATCACGTCCACCACATATCATTACATGCCCCTACACTGTAGTCCATGGCATATCATTGCATGTTATCACGTAGGCATTGAATTTTATTGTATCGCATCACACCACATTGCATACTCATAGCATCGACACTGCTTAGACATCTCCATGTAGCATCACAACATCATGCCCCCTTTTCACATTCAACATCGCACTTCGCACAAGGTGCTTAGCATGCCTTCCACAGCATTGAGTGCTAGTGACTTTTCCTCAGCTCCACCTACTCGACATGGCATGTTTCACATCATGTGCACAACATTTCATTCACTGCATACCATCTCACATGTATCATCATCACATCCAACATCTCACTCCCGTACCACGTGGTCGATATGCCTCTCGTAGCATTGTGTGTTAATGTATCCTCTGTAGCACTACTCGCTCTGCATCGGTATTCCGCACTACGTGCCCAACATTACCTACATCAACCTCGTGTAGTTTGGTGGACGCCTAAGACTGCCATCACATTTACATCCTTATTTCACACATCATCATCCCATTGGTATCGCATGCTTAGCATACCTTCTGCAGCACAGAGTGCTAGTGTATCCTCTGTAGTACTCTCGCTCAGTGTCGGTATTTTGCATTATGTACCCAACACCTCATGCATACCATGCATCATCACCTCGTTGGTATCGAATGCATTGCATACTTCCTGTAGCACAGAGTGCTAGTGTATCCTTTGTAGTACTCTCACTCGGCGTCGGTATTCCGTAGTGCGTACCCACCACTACATGCACCATCCTCCATACCATTTAACCTGCACCATCACTTTGTTGGTATCACATGCATGGCATACCTCCTGTAGCATTGAGTGCTAGTGTACCCTTTGTAGTACTTTCGCTCAACATGATATCCTCAACATTGCACTCCTGCCATCGTGATCCTCTCCCACATTACACTTGCATCATTGCACTCACATCATCACACATTCGCATCGGCATCGTGTAGAGTTGTGCATACCCCCAGTGGAGCTCAACACATGCATTTGCATTCCAACAGTGTTTTGCATCCATATGCATTATTTGCATCAGCTTTGCATGGAACTGCACATGTCCCCAGTGGAGCTTTGCACGCATCATCTACATCAGCACCCATGTCTTCTACATTGTGTTTGCACTTGTTTTTGCATCTCATTCGTGTTTTCACCATTGTTTCCATACTCGTGTTTTCAGCATCAATATAGCACCTACATTATAGCACCAGCATTTGCATTCCAGCTTCTGGTCATGACATTCAGTGCATCTGCCAAATGAATGACTCAGTGCCAACAATAAACATCACCCCTTCGTGGGTTTCCAAATGGTGTGTCTTTTGTCAACCTTGAGCATCAGTTTCGATTACTTACGTCCCACAATCTCATTCAGAGAGGGACATCTGTAGACATCCCATTTTGACAACCACTCGTTGTGGATTTCTCTTAGAGAGCATGCTCCAATGGTAACGAGGCATTTCACCACTTCAAAACTCATTTTCACACCAAAATCCACCTTACGCCTCCAAACCAAGCCTAAAACCCCAAATCCAACCTTAATACCCTATTTCCAACCCACACTCCATTAATCCAACATAGACCTATCCCAAATACCAAGCTCCAAGCCCTTGGTACTACAGCAATCAAGTGATAACCACAAGTCCAGTCCAGCAGATCCTGCTCTAGCCTAGCCATCTGACCATCGTACCCCAATAGCATGGGTGGGATGCGTAGGTAGGATGCACGGAAAGGTCAAGGATTAATTGCTGAAGGCTCGATTGTTCTTTTCACTTAGTGGACCACCAATCTGCCTCTTCTCATTAGATGGCATGGATCTAGGCGTGCTCCTGGATTGTCCTGGACCATCAAGCTCCTTTACCTAATCCCAATCCCCAACAAATCCCACCTTGATTAAATCCAAACCACTCCTCTTAAACAACATTTAAATCCAATGACCAAGCCACCCTTCTTCCCTCTATAAAACACCTCTCCCATATCCAAACTCCAGTTCTAGGATCCCTAGATGTCCAACCTTGAGCTTCGGTTGTCCTTGAATGCAGCCACCCATTCTGGCCACCTCTTCCCCATATTCCGGCCATCTCCACACCATACAACATACAGTACAACCCTCTCTTAGCCTAGCACCCATTGCTTGCACTATAGCACACATCACCCTTCTAGTAGAGCCTCTCCTCTCATTGAAGCCTTCCATGCATCTGTTGGCTGTTCACCTCCGTCCAGCTACCTCCATTCCAGTCGAAACTCCCAGAGAACCCAACACCACCACCACAATCTAACAACCACTAATAAGTTAAAGCAAACCAGCCCTTGCATTCCCTCACCAAGCTTTCCACCATTACACCATAGCCCTCTAGACCTACATTCGTCTGCCTCTAAGCTCCATCAGCCCGAAGAACGTCGACCGTGAGCCACATCGGAGGGACAACTCGAGCCACCCACATTAAGCTTCTCTTATTGTGGTTCTTGTTTGTTGTTTTGCTTTATTGTTACATTGCATTCTCGATATGTTTTCTTGTGTATTTTCCTTGCATTTACGTCCTCAGCCTTGAATCCACTATATTTGCATCGCCAGCGATGGGTTTGATGGGTTCATAATGGTTGACGGCCTATGAGCTTCTCGACTCCCAACCTCGACATACCGTGAGCCTCCTATCTCTTCGCCCAATCACCCTGGATGCTTGCTTGATGTTCCTTGCCACCTGTATTGTTGATTGAACTCGTGAGCTCTGGTGAGGTGCGGTGTGGATGATGGAAGCACCACACTATTTTCCCATGCATCCAATTTACATTCATTAGCATCCACGCATTCCTCTTCGTCCCCTTGAACCGCTGGAAGCCATGGATTGCACTACTGGAACCTCTGATTGGAATCACAGTTGAGCTCATCGACGAAACTCCATTTTTGTCAAGGTAGATGGGTGGAGCTATTCACGTGATCCCGCCAACCTCCAGACATCTAGGTATATTCCCCTGCATTCCCTCTAGCTTCCCACTCATCAAGCATCCATCATTCATCAATGCACTTGAATCTAGAGTAATGACAAGCTCACTGCTTGTTCTGTCTCTAGCAGTCATGTGTCGAATGTGTAGAAGAAAGGTGCAGATGGCTTGCGTGGGTTGCCCAGTTTGAAATAGGTAGCTGGCTGAGCCCCCTTGCATCTTGTCTTGTTTATTTCTCTGATCATACATCGATTTCTGAGTTTTCCTCCAATACCCACAATTCTTCACTTGCATTGCATGTTTCTCTAGCACTTAAATCCATGTCACTTATGTTCCTGACACATCATCATCCCTCATGCATCCTATTTAGGGCGATGACGATTACTATGTTGGATTCTTTTGACTGACCGTCCAGAATTCACATAGTGTAACTGAGCCTATTTACATTAATCTCCACCCCTTGCATTTCACTTACATGAGCATGGCATCAAGCATTCACACATACACCTAGACTTAGCAAGCATGCATGATCATTTACGTTGGTGACACACAAGCGAGTGAAAAGCCAAAAAAGACTGATTTCTCAGGCATATGGGGGTGCCTAACACCTTCCCCATGCGTAATAGGAGTCCTTGCCCTTTCTTGGGCTCGTGATGACTATTTATGTCATGTCCATTAGGCTTGGAGCATCCTTAACAATCATACATTTTGCATTCATGTTACATAGTTTTTCTCGCATTTTATCGCATCCTGTTTTCCTTGTCTTTCCGGTTTAAAAAGATTAAGTGGCGACTCCATTTTGTCCTTAACTTTCTTTTGCTATCCTTGCTATTTTCCTTTGATGTTTTTGAGTCGAGTATCCTTCCTCGAATTCACCATCTTCGTCGTAACCTTTTTAGTTTTTGTGTGCTCCTTTACACGAAAGTTATTTCTGGCATGGTTGTACAGTCTATTGAAATCATCATTAAGGGAATGCAACTAGCGGTAGGGGCTTTGCTCAGCATCCGACACATCACATCCTTTGCATCCTTGATTTGGGCTAGTGCTCGTGTGGAAGTCTTGTTGCATACCAGGAATTTCCCTACACTCTCTGCATTTGCCAGGTAGGCCACCACTGTCTACAGCAACAACAATGTCATTGACATCGGCTACTCCAAGAAGTTGACTACCACGTACGTCGAATCTTTTGTAGAGCCTACTGAGGCAGAGAGTCAACATGACCCAGATTAGTTAGTACTTGCATCTAGTCCTCCACGCATTGCATACACACACTCCACTGTCGAGCTAGTGCATCACATCGCACCAGCTCGGCAAGGATGACAACATGGGAAAAAGCGACCTCGTCGCACTGAAGGGGATTACACTCCTCTTGTGGAATTATTGAGTGTCATCTTCTCTAAGGTTGAGTCTATGACCATGCCATTGGGGAAAAACTACGCTCCGATGTGATCGGGACCACATGGAGACCAGTAGGGATACGGTAGATCTAGTGGATCTGAGGGCAAAGGGAAAACAACTTGAAAACATGGGACAAGGCAAAACCTTCGAGAAAACGAAACAAGGCTGGGCACGGTCTCCTCCCCGCTCCCGTCGCCAGCGTCACTACTCGTTAGAGCCGAACTGACCACTCAAGAGCGCCAGGGACTCAGGCATGTCTATGGGGCAATGGGAATGTTATAGAGGAGAAGGAGGTTGCTTCGGTGGCCATGGCCAAGCACTCAATGGCCAGAAGCCTCCAGTCGGTGCTTGTCGTTTGTTGGCAAGGGAGAAAAAGGGGTGTAATGAATTGGAATGCAAGAAAATGGTAGGAAATGCAATAGGAAAGCAAAACTCAAACAACTAAGCTATCCTTTAGTCGAATGGGATGAGGATGATACCTGCTAAGGACTAGTTGTCCTTCCTTTGCGTCAGCGGCTAGAATTCTGTCAAGTGGGACGGAGGCAACTGTCCGTTGATCAATGATGGGTCAGGTTGCTCGGAGGTCGGCTACGATGCTCCCTTGACACAAAGGAGGCAAGGTTGTTGATGGTTGGGGGGATTGAGTTCACTGGCCTTCTCTTTGGTCTTCGATCTCAACTCTCTCTCACACAAGGTGGGTCGGGATCTCTAGTCTCTCCCCCTCACAACTGGATGGTGTGGTCCTTGGCTACGGGAAGCTTAGGGTTTTGGTGGTTGGTTCCGTGGTAAGTGGGCTGGAGTGGTGTGGCTGAGGTGGCGTCTTAGGGAATTGCAGGTGGCTTGCCGGCATGCTGCAGAGGTGGCATGCAGCGGTGGGGTGGTGTGGTAGGGAGTGGTGGTTGTGGCAGGGCATGGAAAAGTTGTTGGGGTGTTAGGCACATCGAGGTGCAGCTCGGGCGAAGCGTGCAACGACGTTGCTCATATGAGGTACGAGGTACGAGGTACGACGAAAGTGATTGATTGGGCAGTGCACATCTAGCTGCCCTGGCTCTGACGTGCACATGGGTCATGCTATCAGGCCGTGCATCCCACTAGGCCAAAGCACACGGGCTTGGTTTTTGGTGTTGGGCCTAGTGAATGAGATTTGTTTTAGGGTAATTTGTAGGCTTTGGGTTGGTTTGGGTTTATAGGATTGGTTTGGGAATATGGACCAGGTCCATCGTTCAATTGCACTCTTTGCTAGATCCACCTACCAACATTGGCCAGAACCAGGGTCTCTACAGATGCTCCTCCCTGAGCGGGGTCGAGGGGATCGAGACTGCTGCTCATGGTTGAGAAAAGACACCCCATCCTAGTCAATGTGAATGAAATATTGGTATTGGCAATGAGTCGCTTATCTAGCGGATACACTAAAGGTCGTGACTTGCATGCCGAAGTGCAAATGCTAATGCAGATGTTGTGTGTCTCTGGGATACCTAAATGATTGCGCACTAGAACCTACTAGGTGCACGTTTGGTTCAGAGTGATGCTGATGTGGATCTAGGTGCCGTTAATGCCAGAATGCTATTGTGTTGTTGATGAATGCCGATGAATATAATTGTTGCTGATGCATGAGATGCTAAAGATGTGAATTTATGAAGTATGTTTGACTATGTTGTGTAGCGGATGTAAGTTGGTGCATGCTAACATGAATGAATGCCATGAAGCTTGATGAGTTGACAGACTCATCGTCGGATATTTTTGGTTATCAGCCTGAGGGGAAAAGGGGGCATGGCAAGACTGATGGACTTGTCGACTGGAAGATGATTGGTGACAAAAGTCGTTCAGGTTGTTTGGGGTACCAACTCAAAGAAATGGGGCAAGCTAGGTTCTGCTCATCGGGACTAGGACCTAGGAGAGGATATGACAAGATATCGGACTTGTCGAGTCTACAAAAGAATGATCTAGGCTTTGTCTATCCAGAGTGGAAACCTAGAAGGGAATAAGATAGAACCTAGTCGCTGTCGGTGTACAGACAGACGGCTAGGAGCAGACAGGATAGAACCTAGTCGGTGTAAAGATAGACGACTAGGAGCTGATAGGATAGAATCTAGTCGCTATTAGTGTATAGACAAATGACTAGGAGCTAGCAGGATAGAACCTAGTCGCTGTCGGTGTACGGTCAGATGGCTAGGAGCTGATAGGATAGAACCTAGTCATTGTCAGTGTACGGAAGGGATGGCTAGGAGCTGACAGGATAGAACCTAGTCGCTGTCGATGTATAGACAGACAGCTAAGAGTTGACAAGATAGAACTTAGTCACTGTCGGTGTATAGACAGACGACTACGAGCTGACAGGATGGAACCTAGTCATTGTTGATGTATAGACAAACGACTAGGAGCTGACAGGATAGAACCTAGTCACTATCGATGTACAGACAGATGGTTAGGAGCAGACAGAAAGGGGGGAGCTAACAAGATATTGGACTTGTGGGGCCGACAAAACAAGAGAACATTCTAACAAGATATTAGACTTGTCGGGCCAACAAAACATGAGAAAATTCCTGATAAGATATCGGACTTGTTGGGTTGACAAAACAAGAGAAATGTTCTGACAAGATATCAGACTTGTTGGGATGAAAAAGAAAGGGGAGAGCTGACAAGTCATCGAACTTGCCGAGCCTGAAAAATAAGAAAAGGTTCTGACAAGATATTGGACTTGTTGGACCGACAAAACAAGAGAAAGTTTCTAACAAGATATTGGATTTGTCGGGCGGACAAAGAAAGGAGAGAGCTGACAAGTTATCAGACTTGCCGAGCCGAAAAAAAATAAGGAAAGTTGTCTACTAAGGCTGATAGTGCGATTGCCGTTGTTGATCTGATGCTGGCTACTTCTGGGTGGTTAGTAGGTCTTTAGTATGGTAGGGGCAAATCTGTAATTTCACATGACTATGCCGAATTTTGTTTGTGGTTGATCCTACTACAACGGATGATCGTGAAGACTATCACAAGGTGTGTGAGAGCCCTTGCAGGTGGATGGGGCTCGAGATGCTCCTTGCACATGGTAGGGGCATAATTGTAATTTTTTTAGTTGAGGCAAAATTTGTTGCAGGCTGGCCAAATGGATCTATAGTGATTCTAAGCTTGGTAGAGGGTAAAGGAGTGCTTGGTGGGCCTTAATAAGCAGTTTGAGTGCCATCAACCCTAGGCATGATAGTAAGGACATTATGGTAATTTTGCCCAGAACTGTTGAGTTCTAGATGTCCTTGAGTGTAAACTCAACTCTGGTATAAGGGGCATTCCTGATCCTTCACCTAAACTTTAGGTCTAGCGGACAATTTATCTTGGTGGTAGCCAAGGACCATTTTGCAATTTAGAAAATCATGGGGGTTTTTCAGCAAATTTCCTCTAGTAGTTCTCTAAGCCCAAACCACTATTCTGTGAGTGATGCTTGTGCCCTGGCTAGGCTCTTGGAGCATCCTCTTCACCAAATTTCAAGGTCTTAGTCAATATAAAAGTTTTGAGGGCCTTTCTGTAAAATTTCCAGTTCTGAGGTACTCAAGAATTTTCCAAGGTAATTGCATTTACATGAACTTCCTGAAGCTGATCTGAGTTCCTCAGAGCTACTTTGGTGGATAGAGTCTGGCAAGAGGGCATTTTCTAGCATCTAGAGGAGCCTAGGGACCTATCTGTAATTTCTAAAAATTGATGCAAAACTCCACAAAACTGATCATCGGGGTTGATTCTGGTGGCCATTTTTGTCATGGAAACTTTACTAGGAGTTTTGGAACTATGTGGACATTTCTCGCCTCTTCGACTTTCTGAATGATAGTTCTGCCCTTTCGCTAGGTAAATTGCATTTTGGTCCAAAAATGTTGCAAAAATGTCTAGGGCCTGGAAGAAACTTCCAAAGCATGTGGATCCAATTGGCAGTTACTCTTGTTGAACCTGATGCATGGCGGTTGGTCTCCCTCTCCATGTTTTCATAAAACTTTTGCATGCTCCTCCTCACCAACTTAAAATAAGAGAAAAAAATAAAAAATTCTCCTTTAAAAGTCCTCCAACCCAACGAACCATTTTTCTTCTCTCCCTCGCATCCTTTCACCTCCCTCTTCTTCTTCTTCCCACCATGAACGGTGGCCAGGGTTGGGCTACGACGTCTATCGGAGCGATTTGGCGCGGGAACGATTGGCATTGGAGCGACGGAGTAGTGCTATGTGGGAGCAACGGAGCAGTGTGAGTGCGGGAGCGACAGAGCGGCACCGGTGAGTGGGGAAACAGGTCCTCCACGCTGTTAGGGCGTGCTCCATTGACGGGAAGGGAAGGAACAGTGGGCGAACATGGTACTCTACTCCCTCCTTTGTTTTCTTCTTCTCCGTGTTTTTTTTGTCTTGTTGTTGCACAGCCATTCCTCCTCCCCTCGCCGTCGAGTTCCTGGAGCCCCTCTATCACTGGGTGACGGTCGGCAAGTGTGGGGCTGGTAGAAGCACGATGGTGGCTGGCCATCCACAGGGGTGGAACGACGAGTGGTTGCTCCTACGGGGAAGTCGGGCTTGGGGGTGATCGAACGGCGACCATGCTGGTGGTTGCAAGTCGCCAGTGCCCTGCTTGGACGACCTTGGCTAGGCTCCCTTGTTGTAAATGCTTAATGCCTTTTATAATATCCAGTTTACCCATATTTGCATAAAAGAACACTTTATATTGGCTTGAATTCATTTCTCAAGTAATGCCCCACACTTATGTAAAAACCCTATAAAAATTGTGTTTGCTTGAATCATATATCGTGCGATGATACTGTAAAATGCCACCGAACCTTGATGGAATAATGTCATGAAAATGCCACTTATACTTTGCTTGAATCCATGTAGTGATTTGCCATAGTGTTTTGCTTGAACCATGTTCTTGATTTTGCTTGAATAGTGCCTTTGATTTTTAGTTTGAGCAAGTGTTGTAAAATGCCGTAGTATTTGTCTGAACAATATTATGAAATGCTACTGATTTTGCATTCAAACAAGCCTTGGATTTTTGTTTAAATGATGTTGTGACCATGCCAACCTAGGGGATCAGGCGTGGAGTCGCGCTAGAGGGAGGAGATCACAGCCATGCCAAGATGGCGAAGGCACAAGATAGGATAAAACGAAAAAAGAAAAGGAGTCACCACCTGGTCTTTTAAGGGAAAAACGAGGAAAACCATAAACAAACCATGAAGGATTGAATGCATGAGATGCAAATGTAAAGGCCAGATGTCTACTGACCAGAGAATGGTTAAGGATTCCTATTACGCACAGGGAAGGTGTTAGGCACCCCCGTACGCCCGAGAAACTCGGTCTTTCTAGTCTAACTCGCTGCTAAAGGCTAGATGAGTGCTTGCTAAGCCTAGATCGTGCTCTACGCATGCTAATATGAATGCCAAGAAAAAACAGGATGGATGTGCAGGATGGAATGCGAAAACTGTGAAGAAATCCACGTAAAATATCGCAATCATGAAAAACGACACGACAAAGAAAATCACATGAAATGACAAGGTTCGGGGCGAGAATGGCTCGGAAAATCATACAGGTCTCAAGAACGTCAAAAATGCAACCGACTCAGGTCATCAAAATCAAAAGAAAGCATCACGGAAATCAAGATGTGAAAACTGCAAAGAAGGCTACATAAAATAGGTAAACTGTGACATGTGAACGAATTCACATAAAACGATGATGTTTTTGTAAAGAATGGTTCATAAAATCACACCAGTGTTAAGGGGATCAAAAATACAATAGACCCAAATCATTAGAAGTGCAAAAAACACCATGGAAATCTGAACGGAAAAATTGCAAAGAAATCATCATAAAACAAGCAAATGGTGACGTGTGAAGAAAATCACATAAAATGACGATGTTTATGTAAAGAATGGTTCAGGAAACCAAACTAATGTCAAAAAGATAGAAAGTGGGGTCAACCTGAGTCAACGGAATCATGAAAAATGTCGTGAAAATCAAGAAGGAGAAGTAATCCGCAAATGGGCCAATGTGGGCCTTTCGGTAAGTTCGTGTATGCCCTTAGACAATGAAATCCAAATCAAATAGAAAAAAAAAATCGAAAACACAGAATAAAAGGGACCAAATCAAATGTCGGGAGAAGGTCTTCGAAAACAATGTGAAGAAAAAACCACGAACGAAACACATGAGATGTAGGCTCGCTTAAAAAGGGTGGACAATGTGCAAATGGGATGAAAACCATGCAAGATGCATAAATGTGTACCTAAATGTGTAAAAGATGCTGAAGAATGACTTAGGCAAAGGTTATGCAAGAACTAGCATGCATGTGCATGAATTGGGGCATAAGGGCAATTTGGTCATTTCAATGGTCAAATGTGATGAGTGCATGTATGAAGATGATGCATGATTTCAGATATGCCAAAATGCATGCGAAATGTCTAGAAAATGTTACTGGCATGCAAACATGCAAAGGATAAGGTTTTAAAGACAATAAAACGATGTAAACGCAGTAAAGGACAAGACTAGGGACTAAAATGCAAAATTTGCAAAAAAAAGGGAAAACATGGATTAAAGAATATTCAATGACTTCTATTTTAATATGCAGATGATGGATCAAATGACAATGTGGTATTGAGATGTGTAAAAATTGCACATTGGTAATTTCCTGAAAACTTAGGGTCTAATGTGCAAAATTCACACATAAGTGCAAATGTGATTAAAAAATGAAATTAAAGATTAATTTTCAATGCAGACATGATTTTTAAATGGAATCCATGACTAAGTACAAAAATATGAAATGCAATAAGTGGAAATTATCAAAAATATGTGAAAAAACAATTAAAACCCTAAATGATGGATTTAAAATTAATCTAAGGGTCTGGATGTAAATTTTCTATGTTCTAGGATTGTATGTTGTGAATCTAGGGACTTATATGCAAAATGACTGGGCCTGAATATGATAAAAATTGACTTATTTACATGCTCAGTGTAATTATGGATGACTTCAGGGCTATGGATGCAAAACTTACAATGAAAACACAATTTTAAAAAAAACTCTGGGGACTCATTGCAAAAACTCAAGACCTAAATGCAAATAAATCATGATCTCAGGGTATTAAGTGTGATAAAACATGCATGAATAGAACTAAGAATGGATTTAAAAATTAAATGGGACAAAATGTGCAATATTTACAATGCAATTTTATAAAAAAGATAATTCAGGGGTCAGAGAATAAATTCCTAGGACTTAATTGCAAATAAAACATGAATGTCGGGATTTAATCATGAGAAAACATATATTTACAAAACTGAAACTGAAATTAAACAAAAATATGGTAAAAATGCAATGTTTACAGCAAAACTAAAGAAAAGAAACTTTAATTAGAAGCTCAGGGGCTAGGGCACAAAATCCTAGGACCTACTTGTAATGCTTTAAAACTAAAAGGGCTTTTATCAAAAAAAACATAAAAACTAACAACCACCGTAGGTGATTCGAAGATCGTCGGTGCCGATAGCCTTGGGAGTCCATCTGCGCTCTCCCTGTGGCTGGTCGGTGATCCGAAAGGCTGAGAGGCTTATAGTCCAATACCAACTAGACCCGCCTCCCGGCTGACAGGAGATTAACTCCAATGGTCTAGTATCCCTTTCATCTGTTTCCTACAGGACCATAATTGAAATCTGGTCCTAGGGTGGTACTAGTGTGTCTGTTGGTGGTGCTGTAACAACTGCTTTGCCTTTTCTTCTGTGGTCATGCTCTGCTATATCTTTGTAGACACCCTAATTTTCCAATTTTGTAGGATGAGGATCTAGTGGCTGAGCTTGAACCTTGGTTGGACCCATTTGGGCCCTCAAACCCCTTAACCCAGGCCATTTGGTTCATGGCCCACTTAGGCCCATTAAACCCTGATTGAGCCCATTTGGGCCCACTACACCATTTCAAGCCTATTTGACTTCATGCAAGCCTATTTGAGCCTATTTAGCCTCTTTGGACCCAATCAATCCATTTGGGCCCGTGTGGGCCCACAAAGCCCACATAGGCCCATGGAGGCCCACAAAGGCCCATAATGCTTCAATACATCCCCTCCTCCTTTTCCAACCCAATACCTTATTTCTT
>JAMKQA010001445.1:0-36406 GCA_024699735.1 Posidonia australis
CATCTTGCAAGGAGGACAAGTAAATTCAACATAGAAACCTCATGAAAACACAGAAAAATCAGACCATATATGGAATTTCTAGCATGCTTTATTCCAATGCACAAGAATAAGAACTTAAAGGAAAAGTGGGAAGGGCCTACCTTGTCCAAGATGTTCCTTCAAATAAAAAGACCCAAGATAATAAGCTCCTTGATGCTTTGGAAGGGCTGAGAATATCTCTGGATGCAAGGAAAAGCTTGAGAGCTCAAGTGGATAGTTGCAGAATTCTGGAGAAGGCTGGCTGTAGCTGTGTGTGTCTATCTTTCAAGATGATCAGCCCCTTCAAATGGTTGCTTATGGGGTCTATATATAGGGATTTTCCATGGGTAACTCCTAGGACAACAAGGAGCCTCGTAGACGAAAAGCCTGGAAGATTCCATGGCATATTCGCTGGTAGAGGTAATAGCCATGGGAGGGGGAAAGCCAACAGCCTGAGAAATGGCTGGGTGCTTGGTATGTGCGCCAGGTTGGTGTGCTAGCTAGGTGTGCTAGGTATGTGTGCTAGCTAGGTGTGCTAGGGAGGTGTGCTAGCTAGGTGCTCTAGGTAAGTGCTCTCCCCTACTTGTCTTAATTGGGCTACAGGCTTGCTATTGATTTAGGATTGATTTAGCTAATGGGATTCAAGGGTTAGCCACATCCAAAGCAACATCCGGAAAGCTCATCTATGAGTCACCTCAAAATCGGGGTGTCTACAGATATTAAAATTATTTTCATAATCCTACCGTTTAGCATTAATTATCCAATCAGAGTAGTAACTCGGATTAAACAAGCGTGATTTAGGGGGGATGTAAGTGGAGTAATTCCACACAGAAAACGAAGCGTCAACAAGTGGCGCCGCAGAGAAATTATGACCTCGGGAAGCACCCCCAGGAGGTGCATCGTCTCCGACGAACCAGCTTTCCCGATCGACCGGGGAAGAGGCTTGAAGGAATTAGGGCACAAAATTGTATCGTTCGGAGATGATATCCAATCTACCAAAAAATCTTCCCTATTCAGAACATTGTTAATACTAAGTTGACCTAAATCGTCACCCACAAATTCGCAACAGCGGCGGCCAGATTGGCCAAGAACGCTGTCAAAAACCCTAGAAACCCCATAATCAGAATAGAAGCTCACCTTAAAGCTCCAAAACTTCCAACAATCACCAACACAAAAACAATTATTCAAGATGCATATCGTAAGATTAACAAGACTAGAAGGAAGTAAAGCAAATATACCGGGAATTAGATCTACATACAGATCTGTGAAAGGAAATTGCATATAGCAACTTTCAAATTTCCGGTAAACTTCGATCTCCCCAAAACAGAATAGAGACGAAAAATGGCACCCCCAAAGAAGGGGACGAAGCTACGGGCCGACCTGTCGCAACACAGAGTTAGCCCTAGGGCTAATCCTCAGATCGGCAGGCGGGAGGGGGGAGAAGGAGGGTGCTTCAGCTTTAAAGCACACTTGCGGGCGTTTTACCTTGCAAGTAGAAGGTCTACGCCGGCGAGAGGCCAAAGCTAAGGAGGATGGAGGTGTGTGAAAAGGATCTACATCCTCCTCCTCAAGCAATCGAGATTTGAAGGCATGCCAGTTGAAACTGGAGGCGTGATGTAAGAGGGCACGATCAGATCGCCGACGGCGCCCCTTTGGCATGTTTTCTCTTCGAATAAGTTTAGTATGTGAACGTAAGTTGTTGCTTCCCCAATTTGTCTACGTTTCATGGGGTTTTTTTCTCTTCTCGTATTTCAACCAATTTTTGTTGTTGTGGTAAACATCTGGTATTGATTTAACCTTATTTAATGCACTGACCTCTAGCTTTCAATTCAACATATTACATTTTTCTTTTGAATCGAGCATTGAACGTTAGATGATTACTGGATTTTGCTTGTACTTCGATCTCAATATATACTTCTCTTGCAGAGGGCATGGTTCTTACTATTTTTTGACCATAGAACCTCACCTATATATGCTATGCATTTTTTAAACCTAGATCGGAAATTTTGTTGGTTTTAGGTGATTTTATCTACAATCAGGTAAATATTTTGCCTATTGTTTTGTTATTCAAATGAACAAACTTTGATGTAAACTGGAGGTGAAAAAATCATCAAAATATCACTTCTTCGATGACTTAGAAGTGTTTTTTTTTAAATTTTCTTGTTCTTCCGCTTTGAGCAAGGCATTTTTCACATAGAAAGCTTTGTAGTTCTTACTGTTGGTATACTGAGCTGCAAACCTTGTTACTATTTTTCTTTTTCACTCATTGATGTTGTTGGGAAATGAAGCCTTGATTACTCTTTACTAAATGCAGCAATTACAGACATTAAATGGTAAGAATCTTATGAGAAATGATAAGTGAGATTTTGAAACACTTGTAAATTTATTTTGTAATTATTTACATTTTAATGAATTTATTTTTAGACGAATGTTACTGTCCGAGGTCTATTTGTATGATTTTGTGATTTTGGACTTAGGCCTCATGGATCGGAAGCTGTTTGTGTGTTCCTGTGATTTTGTGGTTGGCACTGTGTGTGTAGCACTGTACTTGTGAGTCCATGTATAGGTCCGCGTGTGGACTCGTGTGAGGGCATGTTGGTGTGGTTGGTTGCTAGCTTGTGCTTTGTAACTAGCAGATGTGTGGTGCTTGGCATGGCTGGCGATTGCTGGGGACGTATGGGTAAGCAAGCATGCATGGTTGTTAAAGATGCGTGCAACTACTTCCTCCCATGCATATAAGAAGTGCATGGCAGAGGCTTCGTCTACACACCTCTTCTCCCTATTCGCCACCCATCTCTCCCCTCCTTCCTCCTTCTCCTCCTCCTCTGGGTGCACACTCCCCTTCCTCCACCCCATCTCCCTCTCTACCCTCTCACTCCCTCTCCTTCCCCACCTCTCCCATTCTCCTCCGTCTCTCTTGTTCCCCCTACCCATGCGTTAGTGAGAGGCCAAGAATGAGAGCGAGAGGTGGAGGTCTTGGTGCGACTTGGCTCAGGCATGTGAGGCTCCAGAGGTTGAGGTGCTCGTCGGTGGCTACGGTAGTCGGTCGGAGTCAACGTGGATCACCAGAGGTCGCATATAAGGTACGTACCTCACCCTTTGAATTAGAGAGTATGGAAAATGGTAGAAAAACTAGGATTACATGAAATCTGGTAAATTTACATACCTAGAATTTATTGTAAATTTATGGTGATTTAGGGTAGTATTTATGGCAAGTAGTTGTGTTTTGAGTCCTTTTGACCTTTTTAGCTTTGTGATTTTACTACATGAGCTGTAGTGCATAGATTTTAGTTTTGTTTGTGTGGATTTGAAGTAGACTCGAGGGTCTACAACATATCTTTTATGTAGATTTTATCGTAGTTGTTTGGCAAGTCGACCCCTTACTCCCATTTGGGAGAAGAGCTAGACAGTAGGTTTGGGGTCATTTTTTGGTTTCACAGAAAACGACATACCGAATCATTTTCGTATGTCGTTTTTCTGTTAGTTTTGGTCCTCTGGCCCTAGTTTGGTCAATCGAATTTCTTCAATTTGTCATGCCAGGACATGAGTGTTGACCGTTAAACCAAGATCGGTCAACCAAATAAGATCAGTCTTCCAAACCAAGGATTTTTGGTCAACCGAATCAGATTTCAATCTACCGTTTTGGGTACCTGTACCCATTTCGATCACCCGATTCTAGTCGGTCTGTCAAATCAGGCCGCAGTCGCTTTATAAATGTTATTTTCGAGGGTTTTCTGGATTGATTTGATTTGTCTATTTGAGATGGGATTGTGGGCCATCAGTGGTGGTCTTGCGGGACACCTGATGTGCCGGTTTTGTAGAGATTTTGGAAGAGTTTTCCAAAGATATAAAATGGTTTTCAAAGATGTATGTTGACCGTTTTGGAAATGATTTTTCCTAGTTTTCTTTGTTCGAACCAAGAGACCATGGGTCGTGCTGTCTGGACTAGGGGATGTGACGACACTTGCCGGTTGGTCGAGCGCGTTACCTAGGTTGAGGTCGAGGGTCGAGATCTTGAGGCGGAGATTTGTTAGGTCTTAGAGATATTAGACTCCTTGACTGTCGTTTCGAGACGAGGGTTGTGGTCCACGGGTTAAAGTATTTTGTGGCATGACAGGAAGGTATGATACTCCTGTTATCGTCGTGAACACTGAGACTCGAGTGTTGTCAGGTGTGGAGGTATCAAACTTCCTCTTGGGCATCGTGTGGAGAACGTCGTGAGGAGATGTGATCTGTGGTGGCCAATGCGAGTGGGACACATGTCCCGTAGCTGGTAGTATCTTGAGAGACAGGACAGCTTTCCTAGGAGGGGTTGGCTTTGTAAGGATTCTCTAGGTGGAAGAATCACGGGATAGCGTGGCTCCTGCATAGGGTAGCACGTTATGGCAGTGCAGTGCACTTCAGTGGCTACTTGTGGCCAGAGTTGGTTGCCTGGCGTTGGACTTCCTAACTCATTGTATGTGGTTTTGGCCATTGAGGGCCTTGCTTGTGTTTTTTTGACTAGTAAAGCCTTTACTTGCTGGTTTGGAGGGCGTAGGTAGTGTTTTCTGATGGTTTCAGCCTGTTGGGCCCGAGTTGTTGGTTTTTGGTGGGTTTGGAAGAAATAATTATGAAATGGTTTTAAAGAAAAATATTATAGTTTTGTTTTCTACCGTTTTGTGGGGTACGTGCTGGGTGACTTTTGTCACTCATACTTGTTTCTCGTGATTTTGGGTTGCAGGTGTAAGCGAACTGGTAGGTTTTGCATAGTACATATAGTCTGGAGTCTCGTAACCGTACATACAGATTTCTGGTCGTTTAGATATTATTGTTTAACTTTAATTTTTTATAATTTAATTTGTTTAAATTATTGTAAAAATTAGAGACGTTGTTGATTTGTTGATTGATAAAAGTACTGTTTTTTGTTTGAAATTCCATAATACCATTCTCCATTTCTTAGGTGGAAGGGAGAACAATCTTGTGTCATTGTGACAATTAGAAGGATTTTTCTGTGACAATCTTATAAAATATGTCATTATGACATGTCACGTCTCGTATCTATCAATTATCAAGACCTCTAAAATCAGAAGGATTTTTGGTAGAAGTTGTTATACCATAAAAAAAAGATACTTTTAGTGGCATACAATGGTTTGCCAATGTTGCCATGAGCCCTTGACTACGTTTACCGTTAGTAATACAACGCTGCAACAGTCACACGTATGGTTATAGTTACAAGTGTATTATCGCTATATAAATACAGCTAATTGTTTTCTCTTTTAAGACTTGTGCATTATACTAGTGGTCAATTAGCTAGCTAATCTAGCATACAAATATACAATACATTTTTAGTCTAGATATAAACTCATTGTGAAATTAATTGCAAATCTATTGTCTAACATCTTCAAACATGAGCAATAGCATCTTGAACCTATTTCTCGTCTCTAATTCGAGGTCAAAGAGAAATAGTTTAAGAAAAAAATTTAAAAAACTCTATCATTATCATGACTATTTTAATTATTTCTCGATTTGGAAAATTCAAGAAGCTTGACTACATGAGTTTCTTGTTTATTCTATCAAAGAGTACATTTGTCATAGCAATATCATCTTGAAATCATCTGTTTCTTGATTTCTCATCATGTTTCATTTTTTTCAATTTAGACATTTTTCATTTCTTTCTTTTGTAAAAAAAAATATCTTCTCATCGTGATTGGATGTATACACGAGTCGTAAATGGAAATGTGTGTATAAATTTTCTGCATGATGTTCAAGAGTTTGTAGAATTTGCATATAGCTAAGGTCCCGGTATTGTGGAAAGGTATGAAAATATTATATGTCCTTGTAAAAAAGGTGTACTACTGAAAAAACAATTAAGAAGAAATATAGAAATACTTTTGTGTAAAAAAGGATTTGTAGAAGGCTACAAATTTTGGTTTAAACATGAAGAGACCTTTCAAAGTCATAGGAAAGTTGCTTCTGTTGGTACGGACTCCATTATGGATATTGTGATGAATGTCATAGGTCTTGAATTTAATATGTCCACTAATGAAGTGCCACAAAGAGAATCTCAAAAGTTTTATGAGTCGCTAAGAAAGGCAGATAAGCCATTGTAGCTAGGTTGCAAAAATTACACAAAGTTATCGACAGTGTCTGAATTATTAGCTTTGAAGATCGACTACAACATGACAGATAGCTGTTTTAATGTCATGATAGGCAAAATCAAGAAAATGCTGCTAGAGAGCTATGAAAGTACTACGAGACAAAGAATATGATAAGAAAATTGGGATTGAAGAGGTAAAGATTGATGTGTGTTTAAAACATCACATATTGTACTACAAGAACACGAAGATAAATTAGAGTATCCAGAATATCACGAGCCTCATTACAAAAATAACCCAAAGACACATGTACCTCAGAAGGTACTTCGTTATTTCCCTTTAGCATCGAGATTAAAGAGGATATACTATTGCAGAGAAACTGCAAAAGATATGACATGACATGCAAATCATACACAGAATACTGATATGGAACATCCTTCTCACACCAAATGTTGGTAAGTCCTAAAGGAGTCTTTCCCTTCATTTACTGTAAAAAACGTAATGTTGTTGTTGGTCTTTCTAGTGATGGATTCAATCTACTTGGTAGAAGAAAAGATTACTCGTATTAACCTGTCATGATCACACCATACAATCTACCTCCTTCTATGTGTAATAAGAGGCCATACATATTCTTGTCTTTGCCCATTCCTAGTTCAAACCATCTTGGAAAACACATTGATCTGTACTTGAGGCCTCTTATAGACGAGTTGAAGATACTTTGGGACATTAGAGTTGAGACATACAATACATGTAAACGATAAACTTTCAACATAAAGGTTGCATTGCTTTGGACTATTAGTGATTTCCCTGCATATGGGATGTTGTCTGGTTGGAGCATGTATGGAAAAATGAGTTGTCCTTATTGTATGAAACACACAAAGTCATTTCAGCTTCAATATAGTCGTAAGTTGTGTTTCTTTGACTATTATCGCCAATTCCATCCCATGGACCACCCATATCGAAGACAAAAACAAACTTTTAAGAAGAATACAATCGAACTGTTAAGTTCAACTCCTAAGTTGTCGAGAGAACAATTATTTAGTCGACTATCAAAGTTAGAGTAGATTATTTTTAGACATGGTATTGGTCTACGAACATTAAAGGGAGTTGGGAATACTCATAATTAGACAAAGATTAGCATATTTTGGGAATTATTGTAATAGTCGAAGCTCTTAATTCGACACAACTTAGATGTCATGTATATCAAGAAAAACGTATTTGACAATGTATTCTACACAGGATTAGATATTAAGGGCCAGACAAAGAACACAGAGAATACACATAGAGATTTAAAGTTGCTTTGTAGTTGTAAAGACTTTCATGTGATAGAGCATGCCATTGGAAAAACTGAAATGACTAAGGAAAAGTAGACACACGATAAGAGTTATATCAAGGTAGTGTGTGAGTAGGTCAATAACTTGAATTTTCCAAATGGATATGCATCAAATATATCAAAAAATATAATATAATTCCACCAAATTCGGTGTTGTGGTAAGTTGAGGATGAAGAAGGAATGTTTGTAGAAGATGACGGTAAAGACAATGAAAAAGATGAAGAAGAAGAGAGTGTTGACTATAGTGATGAAGACTAAGGAGATTTTTTTTTGTGATTTTAGTATATGCCTTCTTTAAATTACTTTGTAAACTCCTTTTGCACTTGCATTCTATAGATAGATACTTATAGTGAAACATTGATATGTTATTTCAATATATTTTTGTTTCTAAATTTTGATATATATCAACCAATTAAGATGTTATAGAAAACTAACAACTTAGTTTCAGTTCAGGCTCGTCATGACTTTCTTATTGAATATTATCGTCGTTCTTGTGCTTGTAAGTATCATCAACTAACTTGTTTAAATTCATATATGGTTTCATTTTGGTATGAATCTTACATGAAAATTTTAATATTTTGTTTACGGTATTAGATGGCTGGATTTGGTAGAGGTGGTTGATGCTTCAGCGGATCTGGTGAATGTGGTTTATCGAATCATCGAGTGATCGATCCTAGTACTTAGCGACTGCTCTGTTGCTTGAGTTCATTCATTTACATGGTTTGTCACCATTTGGAGCTAGGTCAACACCTCCAATTACTTTGGTTGATGCACCCACCTCCCTTCCTATAATTAGGCATAATACTATTCCACGAAGTAGTATTACACGTTAGGTTAAGCCTGAGTTATCTCCCCCTCTAGCAATAGTCAGTAATTAATATAATGAAATTATAATTTTTAAGTCTTAATTTATATTTTTAAAATTAAAGTCTTAATTTATAAAAGAGATAAAGGTTGATCCTAGGACTTAAGGAAACAATGACTCGGATCTCCTCTAGGCTCAAAGGTGTCACAAGAAAAGAGATAAAGGTTGTTCCTAGGACTTAAGGAAACAGTGACTCGGATCTCCGGCGCTTTTCTTGACAAGTGTGATAACCAGTCATGTCTTCTAGGAGCTGATTGGTCGTCAACTTGTCAGTATTTGGTCATTTGTATTGTTTTCTTTGATGATTGGCTTCGACTATGGTGACGGGGCCTCTGGTGCATTCACTAGTGGGTGGTTGGCTGCCGTTAATTGTTGTTTCTTTGTAGCCCCGGATAAGGCATCTTCATCAACTTCGAGCAATGATCCTCCTTCTCCTGATCCCTCCTCCTTGTGAAAGGAGTGGGGTGTCTCTGTCAACCCTAAGCATCGGTCTTTGTTCTATTCATCCTTCGACCTCGTTCAGGGTGGGGCATCTATAGAAACCCCAATATGTTTACAAATGGGCCAAACCCTAACAAGATTCTAAATAAAATCATAAAAACCCTAAAAACCAAGAGAAAACCTTAAAAACCCAAGAAACCCTAGAAAAACCTAGGAAAACCCTAAAATGCAAAGCAAAACCCTAAAAGCCCTAAGAATCCTAAGAAAACCCTAAAATCTAGGTTAAAACCTAATACAAACCTTGAACCTTAGGTTAAGACCTAAATTAAATTTAAAACCCTAAGTCAAATCCTAAAACCATAAGTCAAATCCTAAGCCATAAGTCAAACTCCAACAAACCTAACTACTTCCCACTTCTCTCCAACCAACCTAACTAACTAACTACCTCTAACTAATCCCCAACAAACTAACTACCTTCTAACTAATCCCTAACTAACTAACCACTTCTAACTAACCTCCAACAAATTAACTACTTCCTAACAAACTAAACTACTTCCACTCCAGCCCTAACAACCTACTAGGCCTATACATACCCCCTTGTGCAAGGAGGAGGGGACTTTTTGGACACATTTGGGGCTTTTAGCTTTTTTGCAAAGAGTGGAGGGAGGTGAGCTCCCCAAGCTTTTCCACCCATAACCTGAGCTATCAGAGAATTCCTAGAAGAGAGAGGAAGTTCGTGGAGGGGAGAAGCTTGAGTTCTCAGCCATCTCCGACGAGCTCTGACGGCCTCCGACGATCCATTTCACTACCAAACCAGGTACACTCTTCCATGACCTCAATTATTGTTAGAATGTGTTCCTAGGTCTCCCCTCTTTCTTCCTGGATCGATTCCTGAGGATCCAGAGGTCACCCCTGGTCGGATTTGAGTTCCCAGGCCTCGCCAGAGTCTTTTTCCGGCGACCTGGGTGAGGGAGCTGGCCCAGGGCTTGTCCCTAGTCCTAGAACCCTAGGTCTACCTCCCCTGGTCTCCCTCCTGCTTATGCACTCCTCCACTGCCTCCCGAGGCCCCTGCCAGAAGATCGTCGTCGAAGCCATTCCATCACCGGAGCCGGAGAAGATGACTACAAACAATCTCTTATCGCGCACCTCCAGCATCGCTGTGCTCCTCCAAGTCCCCAAGAACACTCCACGGCATGCCTGGAGCACTTCGGGCCTTTTGGAATCACGACACGAGCTCCAGATCACCGTAGCAGCCACGCTCACCGGAAAAGAAGCCGTCGACGACCGTCGGAGTCCCTCGCCGCGTATCACCCACCATTCAAGCTCCTTTAGGAAGGAAGAAGCTCCTCGACACTCCCCGAGGCCTCCACGACCGCTGGATCGCCGCGCTGCAACCCTGAGAGTCCACCTTCTTCCCTGACGTTGTCGCCAGAGCACCTCGACGGTGAAGTAGCTGGGAGGCCCGCTTCCACCATTAAATCCCCGATGCACTCCATTGGATCTTCCCTCCTCACCTTCTTCTTGCCTCCTGTGAAGTTTGATCTCAGATCAGACCACAGGAAGGCTTCTGATGGCCCCCTCCAGCGGTCGTTAGTGGCGGAGCTCCATTGTCGGCGATCGTCGTTCTTTTTTTCCTTTTTTAAATGCTTTAAAAAAAATTTATTTTAATAAACATCTAAAACTATGTTTTCCTTTCGTTTAGGTCCTTTTTGTATTGCATTTAGGTCCTTTTATTACAAGTAGGTTCTTCATTCATTCTTCTAAAATCATTCGAATATAGTTTTAACTGAAAATATTACATTTTCCCCCTGAACATTTAAACTAATATTTTCATGGTTTAAAACTTTAACAGAGGCCCTCAAGTTTTCTTTCAATGCATTTTATTTCAGAAATTTTGCATAAAAGACCCTGAGCTTTCTTGAAATCTTTCTAAAAGTTCATTTTTCTGGTTAATTTGCATTTAAGCCCTTGTATTCGTTTTAAATTCTCTAGGATGTTGTTTTGCTGTGAAATTTGCATTTTAGCCCCTATACTTCACTATATTTACTCTAATTGCCAGTTTTCTAAGGTAAAATGACTGTTTTGCCCTTGAAACTTTCTGGAACTTTTCTGAATCATTTTTCTTGCATTTTTACCCTGAATTTCTATTGAATTGCCTTAAATGCATGTTCTAGTGGTAAAATTGCATGTTAACCCCTAGGAAACTTCAATTTGACTAGGATTGCACATATTTACACATTTGACCCCAGATTTCTTCATAATTGCATAGAATGTGTTTTCCTATGTATTTTTGATGATTTGGGCTTCAGAATATCAGTTCTAATCAGCATTTGGGTTTTTTGCACAAAACTCCCTGGAATTTTCATATTTACACTCACACATGCATTTTGCATATTTTTTCACACCCTTCCGCACAAGTTTTCTTGTCTTTTCTTCCTAACTTTGTGCACGCCTTCCTATCTTGTTTCTAGCTTGGTTTTCTCCCCGTTCACCAGATTCCTCCTGATTTTCCGAACATTTTTACTTGTTTAGGTTTTCTATCGCTTGAAGGCGTACAGTAAAAGGCTTGACAAAGCTGACATGGTCCCGAAATGATGATTATTTTCTCTTTTTTGATTTTCTCGGATTTATCCCAATTTCCGCTGTTTTGTGAGACGCTTTCTGAGAATTTCACGACTTTCTTCATCGCCTAAGGGCGTATAGTAAAGCGGCATTCTCAATGCCTACATTTGACCATCGGATTAACTTTTTCCCTTTATTTCACTTCTTTACTTTGATTTGGCATGTTTTCAGTCATATTCATGCATGAGCATATAGAATAAGCAAGCATACATTCATTAGACCATTGACAGTAGGAAACCTAGAAAGACCGAGTTTTCTCGGGCGCAAGGGGGTGCCTAACCCCTTCCCCCATGCGTAATCAGAATCCTTACCCTTTCTCTGGCCCGCATTCATTTTAGCATTATCCATTAGGCACAAAGCACACACATGCATTATGCATTTTGTTTGCTTCTCGATTTTCTTGTGTTTCTTGGTTTTCCTCGTCTTTCCATTAAACGACTAGATGACGACTCCTTTCCTTATCCTTTCTTCCCTTGGTGTTTCTAGGTCTAGTCCCTTCCTTCGGATTCACCATCTTTGCTGTGACCATATCGGATCTCCTCGTGTGTTTTCACGCACCTGATAGGAGGAGAGCCACGCTAGGGTTCCACCGGCATGGTCACATCGGTAGACCGAGAAAACCACTTGGTCGACCAAAAACCCCTGATTTAGCAGATCGAAAACGTTTGATCGACCGAACCAGAAATTCTATCAACACTCAAGACTCCCAGAACAGTCGATCAAATAAATTCGGTCGATCGAACCAATGATCGAGGGGACAATCTGCAATAAAAAAGGCATACCAAAATAATTTGGCATGCCAAACCAGGCGACTGTAGGGCAACCCAAAATGGGACCCAAAGCCCAATCCTGCAAACCACCGATCCAAACCATGCAAACAATATATCGAAATGAAGATCTCAATGAGATCTTCCAAACCAGACAAACAACACTGAGATCCATCAAGCAGATCTTGAGAAAACAACAGAAAGCACAATAAATGGTCCACAAATGCACAATAAATTCTATAAAATTTACTACAATTACCAGCACACTAACATGCACTTATGGTACAAATTTGGAATCAAAATAAAATCTACAAGGTGCGTACCTGCACCGAAGACACGACGACGCGAGACGGACGACGACGCTCCTCCACTGAAAACAAACTCCTTGAGTCAAATAAGACTTGGGCCATTCGGTCAATCACAAGAAAAGATCATAATATTAACACATCATAACCATAATCATATTCATAATCATCATCACAGAATATAGTGTCGATTACATATAGGATTCATACTACAAGACAACGCTTAAATCACAAGACCACTACTTATTTATACCTTCCACAACATCCGCTAAGGGACCAATATCTAGAGCAGCAATAGAGAACACCCTTCCCTTGGTAGGCTAACGAGACACATCTTTTGCTGGCTTTGGAGGTTCGGGACAATTCTTCTGAATGTGTTCAGCCTTTCTGCAGTTGTAGCACACTATGTTGTCTAAGCTTCTGCTGCCTTTGCATTTTCCTGTAGATGTGGCAAGGTCCTCTCTTAGAGCCACTGCTTGAACCGGTCTGGTTGTATTCAACACTCTCCTTGCCAGCAACACTACGTCTCTCGTCAAAGGCTGAATCAGATCACTCCTTCCTCTTTTTTTTTGAAGCTCCTAGAACTCTCAGAACTCAATGCCCCAGAAGCAGAAGGCCACGAGATGGACTTGTTTCCCTTCTCCTTGGGGTACTCCTCCAGGAACAGTTTGCTCTCATCCTTATAACAGACGGCTAGCTCAATGGCATCTGTCAGAGTTTGGCATCAAAACCCGAGAACTCTCGACCTAAGTGCTAGATTTAGCCCTTCCATGAGCCTTTTTGCTCGATTCTTCTCAGTGATAATGGCATGTGAGGATTGCTCCAGTTGATGAAAGGTTGCTTCATACTCAGCCACAGACATATTCCCTTGCTTCAAGTTCCAAAAGTCTCTTTCAAGCTTGTCCCTCTCATGCTCAGGGAAGAATCTCTCATAAAACACCTCTTGGAAGTCCTCCCAAGAAATCATCAGCAAGTCTGCATTGGGGAATCTAGTGCGGTGCATAGCCCTCCACCACAAGTCGGCGTCGCCCTTGAGCTGAAAAGTGGCTAGCTGAATCCATTGCTCCGTCGGGCACTTTATACCCTCCAAAATCTTCTCCACCTTTAGGAACCAAGTATCACAATCCTTTGGCTTGCCACGTCCATCAAGGGTTGTCATGCTCAACTAGTGGAACTATTTAATCCATGGATCCCCTCTAGCCTCATCCTTGCTACTGCTACCTCCCAAGGATTGAACAAAGCCCCTCATTATCACACCTATCTCCTAATGCATGACCCACCAAGCATTGCCCTCATCGACACCAGAGTCGGGCGTAGGGATCCTACCGTGACCTTGGCCTCTCGGCATCTCACTACTACCAAGAAAAAAAGCACACAAACAGTCAGGTGCAAAACTCTTCTAATGCAGTCCTATAGAGCCACTAGACTGGACACCACCAAGTTGGTGCACTAGATGTAACCTAGGCTCTGATACTACTCTACAATGCCCTTGCTACAGAGGCATTACCTAATTATAGAATCAACTAACCAATTACAATGATAATAACAACAATTAAAATAACTGGAAGCTTCCTAAGGCTAAGTGCCCAGATCAGTGTGCAGCTAGTGGCTCCAAAAAACGTGCACTGGGGGTGAACTACATTCCAAATAATACACCTAAAAACCAAAACAAACAAAACATGTGAGAGTGACATCAAGTCACCTAGTACACACCCAACAATGGAAAACCACGGGGAAACTTAAAATCTTGATTCTTAGAAAACCATAACTTGAAACCTCGGTAAAACTGCAAAACTAGTTCACAAATCCATGGAATTCTCTATCCAAGTCCAGAAGTCACCAAAAAACTCTTTTTCCAAAACCATGCCATTTCTAAACCATTTTCTTAATCAATCTCATGCATTTTAAACCGTTTATGCATTTTCAGAAACCACATTCTCGACCAGATCCAGTATAAAACCACATGGCTAGACAAGGCTTGAAACACAGTCACACATCGACTAGCAACTGGTTAAAACCATGAGTCTCAACTCGGCTAGAATCTGGCTAAAACCACAAGCTAAAACACAGTTTGATTTTAGCTCAAAACCACACACACATTTCAATCACAATTCAGTAGTGTCACTTTGATCAGAGATAACCAGGCCACAAGCAGTAGGGGAGGCAACAACCCCACCCTCTTGCACTATCATGGTGAAAGTCCCCGTGCTAGTAGACCACCGTCTCTACCAACAAGCCTTAACATCAATTTATTTTACAAGCACAGAGATACATCCTTCTTGACGTCCCAATGGTGTTCGAACACCTAGGTTTCACATTCCCATGTCCAGCCAACATTATCACAAAATGGGGTAACCTAGTCACTTACAACCACCCTAAACCTCGGCAACTACGTCTCAGACTAACAACTGGTCTCATCAAGGTTTCATGTCCGAACCAGTTGTTGTCCTAACACTACGTGATTCCAGAACAATCATTGGAAACTTTTCAAAATATGTAGGTTCTCTTCAAAAATCATTTTCAAAACTCTTCGATTACAAAAACACTTTTTTCACAAATCATCATTCCATTCACATGGATTTCATCAAAACATAGCATGCCAAATTATCACATAAACCATTCACATTTACCCTTAATGAAAACTTCAATCATATGGTCCAAGGACCTGATTTAGTATACCGAAAATAACCAATATGTCGAAATCCCTTGAAATCTATTACGAACCTATTTCGACATGCCAAAGGGTTCTGGAGTGCCAAAATATCCTGATTTGGTATACCAAAACATTTGAGCATGACGAAATAGAAGATTTCTTTGAACTTCTCCGTTTGGTTTCTATTGAAATTTGTCCCAAATGGTAGCTAGCTTAGAGCACCACATTTGGTGCTTTTTGTGTGATTTGTGGTTCACCAGAGATGAGTCTGCCAGCAACTCTCATTCCAACGAATGTCCGTTTGCCCCAAACGAACGTTCGTTGGAATGAGAGTTGCTAGCAGACTCATCTCTGGTGAACCACAAATCACACAAAAAGCACCAAATGTGGTGCTCTAAGCTAGCTACCATTTGGGACAAATTTCAATAAAAACCAAAAGGCATAACTCATGAAATAAAATCATAAGGGTAGAGAACTCCTTTATCATGCACTAAAGCTAAAATCACAAATTCATCCAAAAACAGCAAGATCCTCACATATACATGCAATCCATCCAATCTACATCATTTCCTTGATTTTTGCATCATTTTTCCATATTTATCATGATTTTTATCATTCAATCATAAAACACATAAGAGAGGGAAAAGGCAAGACATGTACTCTCAAGGAGATCTCTGATGTTCTCTGTTGTTCCCGAGCCTTTCTGGCAAGCCTCACCATGCCTTTGGCATCCTCTGGGCCCCCTAGCCACCAGCCAAACTTCCTCCTTTGGCGACAATGATTGCCTCCTCCTTAGGCCTTCCCTTCTTTCTCTACTCGCACTCGCACTATTGGTTTCTCTCCTCTTCCTCTAGCTCACACATCCGGATGCCATCACTCCTCCCTTCTTATCATTGCCCCTGCACCTGACGTTGTCGTTGCACCAGCCAGTCATCATAGCCTTCTTAAAGTAAGCATGACATGAAGGGTTGGGCAGGCTACCGGGTAGAGAAAGTGCTCTTAAAGGGGAGAGCATTGTGCTCCCTTTGACCAAGGCTCAACCCAAGTCCCATACACACATGGGAGCCACAACGAGCTAGAAAGCCACTCAAATCAGGGAAACCAATAAAACATAGCCACATAGAGAGAGAGAGACACACATATTAGGCTAATAACACACTGATTATCTAATAATAAACCAAATTACACAAATATTACAAATATTCCATGGTTTACCACAATTCTGGATAATCGAGCATAGGTGTTACATCTATTCTAGAAAATAGATTTTATATTGAGGAGGTTGACATTTGCTTCAAACAAGTGGAAAACCGAAGTTTGGAATCACTAATGAGTAGGTAGACAATTGTTCATTTGATTACTTTTTTTAGCAATAATTGGTTTAGAGAGTATGTTCACAATAATAAACCAAAATACTATATTTTAGAAAATTCATAATCATTTTATTTGACTAAACAATCAATATAAATGTATAATGCTGTAACGACCCAAGCTTTAGGAGTGGTGCTTTGGCCAGATAATTAAGGTGAAATTCAGGCGTGTTAGGCTTTAGGGGTCCCAATGCCTAATGTGGGACATGTTCTCAGTGGTGTCTGATGCTTGGATTGTGGGTTTCCAGCCTTTTAGTGTGGTGTGGTTCGGGTGTTGCACTGGCCCTCATAGGAGTTTTCTGGGTTTCTCTTGGGCCGTGGAGGTTTGGTGGTGGGTCCCTGGTGGCACTAGTCACGTGGACATAGAAGGTCGCGTGGTTTGGTTTCGTGCTTGCAGCTTCCTTTCTTTCCTTCCCTTCCCTTCTTTCTCTTTCCTTTCTTTCTTTCTTTTCTTTCTTTCCCATCCCCGGGCCCCAACCCCACCCCTTCCACCTCCTCCTCTTCTTCTTCTCCTCCCGCGCATGGGAGAGGGAGAGAAAAGAGAGAGGGGAGGCAGGATGGAGAGAGGGTTGAGAGAGAGAGAGAGGGAGATGGTGGGGGGAGGAGGAGGATGCAACCGCCACCGTACCACCGTCGTCACGTGGAGGAGAGGAGCAGCAGGAGGAGTCATGTCGCCTTTTGTCTCGCGTCGTTGCGTCTTCGGTGGAGGTACGCACCCCGTAAATTTTATTTTGATTCTAAATTTGTACCATAGGTGTATGTTAGTGTGCTTGTAATTGTAGTGAATTTTATAGAATTTATTGTGCATTTGTGGGCCATTTATGGCTATATTTATGGTTTGGGGTGAATAGTGTCCCCTTTTTGTTTTCTGTTGTTTTCTCGAGATCTGCTTGATGGATCTCGGTGTTGTTTGTCTGGTTTGGAAGATCTTGTTGAGATCTTCATTTTGATATATTGTTTGCATGGTTTGTAGGATTGGGCTTTGGGTCCCATTTTTGGCTTGCCCTGTAGTCGCCTGGTTCGACAAGCTGAATTATTTCGGTATCTCGTTTTTATTACAGATTGTCCCCTCGACCCTTGGTTCGGTGTCAGAATTTATTTGGTCTACCATTCTGGGAGTCTTGGGTGTTGACAGAATTTTTGGTTCAGTCGATCGAACGTTTTCTACCGAATCAAGGGTTTTCGGTCGACTATGTGGTTTTTTTCGATCTGCCGATCTAGTACCCAGAGCCCAGGTTCAGTCTACCGTTCCATTCTGGTCTACTGATTCAGGCCCTGATCCTGCATTAAGTTATCTTATGTTTTGATTAATATATATATATATATATATATATGTATGTATATATGTATATATTAATCTTGGGGGGATAAACATAATGGCATAAATGATTAGGATAATCATTAGAATGGTCTAAGGTTTGCCTAAAAATAAATTAGCAAGATTTCACCTGGGGTATGGGTAGAATAAAAGATGAAATGATTTAGAAATAGTAGATTATTTACCCAGATGGTTTAGACTGGACTTTAGGGATAATGATAGTGTCCCTAGGTCTAGGATTTGTATGGTTTTATGTGCGGTGCACTGAATGGAGTATTTAGTGGCACTATTCCAGGTGTTTGAGTCGATCTGGCTGTGCTCCCGAGGAACACGAACCAATAGGTGTCTTACACTTGGTGCCAGAGCGTGTGAGTTTTGGTTGTGTTTGCTTTGTTGTTGGTGTTTTCTTGGGTTGTGGTCGTGGGTTGAGCGTAGTGCTCGTGAACCCTCACACTCCAAGGTGCTTTTGCCTGGGCTTGATAGGAGAGCTGTCAAGGCTGTGTTTTGTTTGTGGTTTCTCGGTCTTTGGTTTTCGTACCGCTATTGTGCACAATGTTGCTTGAGTTTTAAAGGACATTTAATGGTTTTGAAATGGTTTTCCATAAAGAGAGTTTTGGAAAGAGAAATGTACAGATATGGAAATGGATTTATAAAAAGTTTTCCAATGCTTTCTGTTTGCGTTGGGGACCAACAGATTGACAAGTGTTCGTCGGGTCTTGGAGGTATGACACTCCTTGACCGTCGTTCGCGGGGCCGAGGTTGAGGTCCACGGGTTAAGGTATTTCGTGGCATGATAGGGAGGTATGATACTCCCGTTGTCTCTGTAAGCACTGAGGCTCGGGTGTTGTCGAGTGTGGAGGTATGAGACTCCGTCCTGAACACCGTGTGGAGGGCGTCGTGAGGAGACGTACCTTGTTGTGGCTAGTACGGGTGGGATGTGTGCCCCGTAGTTGGTAGCATCTTAAGCGACAGGACTACCTTCCCAAGGAGGTGTTGGCTTTGTTGAGGGTTCTCTAGGTGGGAGAATCGTGGGACGGTGATCGCTCCTGCACAGGGTGGCTTCATTGTGGTAGTGCAGACACTGTGGTCGCTCCTCAGTGGACTGCTTGTGACCAATGTTGTCTGCTTAACGCCGGGCAGTTCAACACACTATGTGTGCTTGCGTTTGTGCAAAGTCCTTGTTGGAAAAATCAGGCTCTGGGCCAATTAGAGGTTGTGGTTTTGGTGCCTGTTGAGGCACAGTGTTTGGGTGCAGTGGCTCTGCTATTTTGGGAGCATAGGCTTTGTGGCTTGGTGTGTGTTTGGGTCTAGAGGGGACCATTTTGTACAGAGCAAAGTCTCTGTAGTTGTGCTTTTGGTGTTGTTTTGGGCTTGAGATGGCAAGAGTAGCTTTCTCAAGCATGCATAAAACGTTTTAAAAAGTGCACACACATGGTTTTGCAAAGGAAAAGAAAAGAATGGTTTTAAAGGCATGGTTTGTGATTTTGTGGCCTACCAGACCGTGGTAGACTGCCTGGTTTGGTGTTACGGCATCCGAGAGGGATGTCAGTGCTTGTGTGCTAGGCATCGGTGATTGTCGTTTTTGTTGTCAGCATCCAAGTGTGATGCTTGTGCTTGGTTGCCCTCGTCATAGGTTGTCGAGTTGTAGGTGGGGTGCGTGCTGGGTGACCGTTGAATGGTCACTCACGTGTACTTTGTTTTGAGTGTTTTTGGTAGGTGCAGGATAGTAGCTGTTGGTTGCTAGTGCATATAGGAGGAGACACGTCACCACACATCAGGGATCAAGGTGAGTGTTAGTTTAGTTTATTTCTGTTGTTTATTAGTTTTATTTCCTGTTGAGAGTACTTAGCCTCAGTTACTTTATTAGTGTAATCGTTGGTTAATAACAAAGATAAAAATGATTAAAATGAAAATTTGTAGCTAGGTTTTGTGGTAGCGACTTGGGGGTCGTTACAGTTGGTATCAGAGCTTAGGTCCACCTAGGGACACTAGCCTTGGGTTGTCTGGTAGGGTGACTCCGTAGAATTGCATATCATGCATTTTGCACCTTGATTTTTTTTTTATTTTCTTGATTTTCTTTGTTTGTGGTGTTGAGGATTGTCTTCGGCTTTGGCTCCTGTTCGGCGAGGATTGTATGCAAGGGACCACGAGGAATCTAGGAGTGACAGTCAGTATTCTCGATTGGAGATGGACGTCGACTCCTTATTGGATGGATTCCTAGAGGTTGGATATTTTGTGATCGTTGATTTGGTAAAGCTGCTTGGAAGATAGTAGTTGGGAGCAGAGCGTGAAGTGGCGTTCGTTCATGTGGAGTGGTTCGCTAGGATTCCTCAACTCTATGGGGGTGTGGTGTGGTGCTGTCCACGAGTTTTGTGTGGGTTAAGCATTGTGTTGCCTTTGGCTGTGGTGGTGGTTGTTTTCTAGGCATGACTCTGTATTGATTGCCAAGGCAGGAGGCCCTGTGGTGTGTGTGGTCGGACGAGTCGTGTT
Source organism: Posidonia australis (assembly GCA_024699735.1). Classification (NCBI taxonomy): domain Eukaryota; kingdom Viridiplantae; phylum Streptophyta; class Magnoliopsida; order Alismatales; family Posidoniaceae; genus Posidonia; species Posidonia australis. Next base: position 20,257 of record JAMKQA010001445.1, read on the forward strand.
GCCTAGAGGTTGTTCACCTCAGCTGGGGGTGTTGATCTGTTTGGTGTGTTGTGCCTGCGAGGAGGCAGGGCGTTTGTTGGGGGGGTGCCTTGCTCCTTGTAGGGGGTTAGGCACCCTTCATTTGTTGACCAAAGGACGTGTTCCCTTTAAGGGGGTTAGCCACCACCCAGTGCTGGGTAGTTTGGTGTTTTGCTATGGAGGTTTGGGTGTCGCAGTTGTCTGCCTCAAGTGTACCCTCCATAGTTGTTGCTGCTTCTTGTTTGTTTGCTGTTTGTTTTTGTTGGTGTTTGTTCTTGTTAGTGGTCTATGGTCATCGTCGGTCATCTGTCTGTTGTTGTTGGTGTTGGTGTGGGAGGATGCCTGCGGCTCCGTCCTCCTGTTGTCGCATCTGGGCAAAGCGTGAGGCTTCCCAGCTGTGTTGTTGTTGTCTTTGTGGTGGTTGCAAAGGATGCTTTGAGTTCCATCCTACTGACGTCTCTAGGTCACTTTAAGGGTCCCCCAGCTGTCTGTTGTGGTCTCTAGGCGACTCAGAAGGTCCCCAGCTGTTTGTTGTGATCTCTAGGCGACTTGGAGGGTCCCTAGATGTGTGTTGTTCTGGGTGACTCGGTGAGTCCCCAGATGTGTGTTGGTGTTGTTTTGGGTGACGCGGTGGGTCCCAAGGAGTGTGTTGTTGTTCTGGGGTGGCTCTGGTGAGTTCCCCAAGTCTATGTTGCTCCTTCCAGATGCTCTGTCTGAGGACGAGGTATCTGGGAGGGGTGGTGTGTGAGGAGTCGCGCATTGGTGTTGTGCAGCTGTGTCACACGTGTTGTTTGGGGCTTAGCCATGGAGTGGCATAGCCCGATGTGTTGTTTGTTGTGTGTTGTATGGGGTATCTTGTCGAGATACCCAGTGGCCTTGGTGGGTTGTGGCTCAGGTGGCATTGTGCCATTTGGGCGGTGGAGATTTTTCTCCAGTGTTTCTTCGAATGTCCTGTTGTTGATTTTCTTGTTTGTTTGTGGGTTGGATGGCTTAGTGCTATTCGACCTGTGGAGATCTTCTTTCTCCTGTGTTTGCTTTTGGGTTTTGGGTTTCTGAGGCGGAGATGGCGCGTGTCAAGTAGACTTGGCTACTCATCTCGTTTGGTGGCGCCGTGGTCTAACTGGTGGGTGTGATCCCACGTGTTTTTCCTCCAGGTGGCTGTTTCTTGATTTGGGTGTAACTATTTTCGAGGATCTAGCAGAGATATCTTAGGGATAGTGGCACCATGGAGAGGTCTGCTCAGGGAGTAGGAACGGCTCGTGTTGGTTCAGACAATCTTGTTGGGAGTTACTTTAGTTTGGAGATCCTTTTCAGTTTGACTCCCGAGTGATCCTTTTCAGTTTGGTGAGGTTGTTCCACTGGAAGCAGTGGTTGCTGTGGCCGAGACTCTAGATTGTAGTATCTTTGACGTGAGCTTCATGTTTAATAAGTGGTTTAAGTGTGTTTTGGCGATCTCACGTATTGACTTGCCAGGCTACCCTCGCAGCGAGTGGTAATGAGTCCACCAAATATCCTTTTGGGTTCGGATAAGTTCCTGTTGCGATAAGGCAACATGGTGTCTTGTGGTTCTTGCCAGTTGGGAGAATCAAGGGAGGAACTGTCCACCCATGTGTTTGGTGTTGGCCACAGTGGAGGTTGTGCTCTGGATCCGGTGGAGTGTTGATCTAGGAAGCAGTTCCTAGAGACAGACATCACATGGTTGGCTAGTCTGTCGGTGCACTCCAGATCCATGAAGAGCTTTGTTGTGCCTCAGTAGTCAGATATCTCTTGTACCTTGGATTGGAGGAGGTTTTCCAGGGTGGTGAGAGTCGTTACTGAGCACAAGGTATGGAGTTCAGTGGTTGCTAACCAGGTTGTGCATCAGAGTGGTGCAGCGAAAGCGTGGCCAGAGCTAGTTGCACCAGGTCAATCCTGTGGTTTGCGTGTCTCCGAGGGTGCTTTGGATGTTTTGTGACTCTGGGAGACACTATTTTGGAGCCTCTGGGTGGAGATTTTGTGCCCGGAAGGGATTTCACCTAGGATCTCGGTGGTGTTCGGACTAAAGGAGAGCTGAGTCCTTGGTGTCGCCCTTGACCTAAGTAGGATGAGATGGCTCTGTGAGGCGGAGATTTCTCCTACAGGTCGTGGATCTTGGGTGGCATCGTTGTGTTCTTGTCTGGGTCGTTCTAGTGATATTCTAATTTTGGTGCCCTTGGTGTTTCGCCTAGAGAATTTTAGGGGTAAAATTCCTTTAAAAGGGTTAGGCTGTAACGACCCAGGTTTTAGGAGTGGTGCTTTGGCTAGATAATTAAGGTGAAATTCAGGCGTGTTAGGCTTTAGGGGTCTCAATGCCTAATGTGGGACACATTCTCAGTGGTGTCTGACGCTTGGATTGTGGGTTTCCGGCCTTTTGGCGTGGTGTGGTTCGGGTGCTACATTGGTCCTCATAGAAGTATTCTGGGTTTCTCTTGGGCCGCGGAGGTTTGGTGGCACGTCCCTGGTGGCACGAGTCCCGTGGATGTGGAAGGTTGCGTGGTTTGGTTTCGTGCTTGCGGCTTCCTTTCCTTCCTTCCCTTCTTTCTCTTTCCTTTCCTTTCTTTCTTTCTTTTCTTTCTTTCTCTTCCCTAGGCCCCACCCCCACCCCTTCCTCCTCTTCTTCTTCTTCTACTTCTCCCGCGCGTGGGAGAGGGAGAGAAAAGAGAGAGGGGAGGTGGGAGGGAGAGAGGGTTGAGAGAGAGAGAGAGAGAGGGAGATGGTGGGGAGGAGGAGGATGTAGCTGCCATCGTCACGTGGAGGAGAGGAGCAGCTCATGGCTGGAGGAGTTGTGTCGTTGTCTGTCTTGCGTCGCCGTGTCTTCGATGGAGGTACGCACCTCGTAGATTTTATTTTGATTCTAAATTTGTACCATAGGTACACGTTATTGTGCTCGTAATTGTAGTGAATTTTATAGAATTTATTGTGCATTTGTGGGCCATTTATGGCCGTATTTATGGTTTGGGGTGAATAGTGTCCCCTTTGTGTTTTTTGTTGTTTTCTTGAGATCTGCTTGATGGATCTCGATGCTGTTTGTCTGGTTTGGAAGATCTCGTTGAGATCTTCATTTTGATATATTGTTTGCATGGTTTCGATTGGTGGTTTGCAGGATTGGGCTTTGGGTCCCATCTCGGGCTTGCCCTGTAGTTGCTTGGTTCGGCATGCCGAATTATTTCGTATGTCATTTTTATTGCAGATTGTCCCCTCAACCCTTGGTTCGGTCTACCGAATTTATTCTGTCTGTCATTTTGGGAGTCTTGGGTGTTGACAAAATTTCTGTTCGATCGATCGAACGTTTTCGGTCTACCGAATTAGGGGTTTTCGGTCGACCAAGTGGTTTTTTTGGGTCTGCCGATCTAGTGCCTTGAGCCCAGGTTCGGTCGACCATTCCATTTCGGTCTACCGATTCAGGTCCTGATCCTGCATTAAGTTATCTTATGTTTTGATTTATACACACACACACACATATATATATATATACACACACACACACACAGATATATATATATACACACACACATATATATATATACACACACATATATATATATATATACACATATGTATATATATATGTATATATTAATCTTAGGGTGATAAACATAATGGCATAAATGATTAGGATAATCATTAGAATGGTCCAAGGTTTGCCTAAAAATGAATTAGCAAGATTTCACTTGGGTTATGGGTAGAATAAAAGATGAAATGATTTAGAAATAGTAGATTCTTTCCCTAGATGGTTTAGACTAGACTTTAGGGATAATGATAGTGTGCCTAGGTCTAGGAATTGTGTGGTTTTATGTGCGGTGCACTGAATGGAGTATTCAGTGGCACTGTTCCAGGTGTTTGAGTCGATCTGGCTATGCTCTCGAGGAACACAAGCCAATAGGTGTCTTACACTTAGTGCCAGAGTGTGTGAGTTCTGGTTGTGTTTGCTTTGCTGTTGGTGTTTTCTTGGGTTGTGGTCGTGGGTTGAGTGTAGTGCTCGTGAACCCAGACACTCCCAAGGTGCTTTTGCCTGGGCCTGATAAGAGAGCTGTCGAGGCTGTGTTTTGTTTGTGGTTTCTCGGTGTTTGGTTTTCGTATCACTGTTGCGCACAATGTTGCTTGAGTTTTAAAGGACATTTAATGGTTTTGAAATGGTTTTCCATAAAGAGAGTTTTGGAAAGAGAAAAGTACAGATTTGGAAATGGATTTATAAAGAGTTTTCCAATGCTTTCTGTTTGCGTTGGGGACCAACAGACTGAGGCGAGTGTTCATCAGGTCTTGGAGGTATGACACTCCTTGATTGTCGTTCGTGGGGCCGAGGTTGAGGTCCGCGGGTTGAGGTGTTTTGTGGCATGACGAGGAGCTATGATACTCCTACTGTCGTTGTGAGCACTGAGGCTCGGGTGTTGTCGGGTGTGGAGGTATGAGACTCCTTCCTAAGCATTGTGTGGAGGGCACCATGAGGAGTCTTACCCTGAGGTGGCCAGTGCGGGTGGGACGCGCTCCTCGTAGCTAGTAGCGTCCTGAGAGACAGGACTGCCTTCCTAAGGAGGGGTTGGCTTTGTTGAGGGTTCTCCAGGTGGGAGAATCACGGGACCATTATCGCTCCTACATAGGTTGGCTTCACCATGGCAGTGCAGACACTGTGGTCGCTCCTCAGTGGATTACTTGTGGCCAGTGTTGTCTACTTGGCACCGGGCAGTTCAACACACTATTTGTTCTTGTGCAGAGTCTTGGTTGGGAAAATCAGGCTCTGGGCCTATTAGAGGCTGTGGTTTTAGTGCCTGTTGAGGCACTGTATTTGGGAGCAGTGGCTCAGTTGTTTTGGGAGCAAAGGTTTCGTGGCTTGGTATGTGTTTGGGTCCAGTGGGGACCATGTTGTACAGAACAGAGTCTCTGTAGTTGTGCTTTTGGTGTTGTTTTGGGCTTGAGATGGCGAGAGTAGCTTTCTCAAGCATGCATAAAACGTTTTAAAAAGTGCACACACATGGTTTTGCAAAGGAAAAGAAAAGAATGGTTTTAAAGGCATGGTTTTGTGATTTTGTGGCCTACCAGACCGTGGTAGACTGCCTGGTTTGGTGTTACGGCATCCGAGAGGGATGTCAGTGCTTGTGTGCTAGGCATTGGTGATTGTCGTTTTTGTTGTCAGCATCCAAGTGTGATGCCTGTGGTTGGTTGCCCTCGTCATAGGTTGTCGAGTTGTAGGTGGGGTGCGTGCTGGGTGACCGTTGAGTGGTCACTCACGTGTACTTCGTTTTGCATGTTTTTGGCAGGTACAGGATAGTAACTGTTGATTGCTAATGCATATAGGAGGAGTCAAGCCACTACACGTTTGGGATCTAGGTGAATGTTAGTTTAGTTTATTTCTATTGTTTATTAGTTTTATTTCCTGTTGAGAGTACTTAGCCTTGGTTACATTATTAGTATAATCGTTGGTTAATAATAAAGATAAAAATGATTTAAAATGAAAATTTATAGCTAGGTTTTGTGGTAGCGACTTGGGAGTCGTTACAAATGTTAAACTGGAAAATCATTGCCTTTTGTCATTGTGACCATGCCAACCCGAGAGAGGCCGTGATGAGGGGTCGCGCCAGTGGGAAGGAGATCACAGCCATGCCAAGATGGCGAAGGCGTAGGAAAGATAAAAGAAAAGGCGTCACCTAATCTTTTAAGGGAAAGACGAGGAAAACCACATAAAGATGAATGCTTGAAGTGCAGATGTGAAGGCTAAATGTCTGCTAACCAGATGATGGGTAAGGATTCCTATTACACACGAGGAAGGTGTTAGGCACCCTCGTATGCCCAAGAAACTCGATCTTTCTAGTCTAAATGCTTGCTAAAGACTAGATGAATGTTTGCGAAACCCAGATCATGCTTCAATCATGCTAATGTGTATGCCATGACAAAGACTAAGTGGATGTGCAAGGCGATGTGGGAAAATTGCAGAGAGATCCACATGAATTGACAAAATTGCCCAAAACCACATGAAATGACGATGTTTTAATAAAGAACGCCTCAAAAAAACATAATGATGCCAAAAGGATAAAAATAGAGTCAAACCAAATCCTCAGGGTCATGAAAAAGGCATGAAAATCAAAAAGTGAAAAAATAATCCATGGTGGGGACAAATGTCGGCCTTTCAGCCTATTAATGTACGCCCTGGGGCAACGAAATCCAAATCAAATCAAAAATATGAAATGTAGGATCAAAACCCGTCAAATCGGATGAAGGATAATAAACTCTGAAGGCTGAGTGGAGAAAAAAAATCCATGAAGGAAAGACATGGGATGCCGGCTCGCTAAAGGGGAATAAATATGAAGAAAAGGATAAAAAAACTAGAATAAGTGCCTAAATGTGCAAAAACTCTAGAGAATAGCTTAGGCATGGGCTATGCAAGACTACATGCAAAGATCGAGATGTGTGCTCATGAATTAGGGACATAGGGGCAATTTGGTCATTTTCCCTAGCCAGATGTGACAAGTGCTTGCATGGGAGTGATGCATGGCCTAAGTTATGTCAAAATGTATGCTAAATGTCTGGATAATGTCACTTGCAAGAAACAGGGAGAAGAAAAATCATCAAAAGGATGTAAACGCAATGAATGACAAACATAAGGACTAAAATGCAAAATTCGTGAAAAGAGTGAGAAACTGGATGAAAAACAGGTTCATAACCCTTATTCTAACATGCAAATGATGGGTCCAATGTCAATGTGGCACAAGGATGCAAAAATTGCACTTGGATATTTCCTAAAAAGTCAGGGTCTAAAGTGCAAAATTTACACATCGATGCAAACGTATCCAAAATGTGAAGCTAAAGATCAAATCGCAGTGAAAACATGATGTTTAAATAGATTCTATGATCAAATGCAAAATATGAGAGAAAAATATCCCCAAAATGTGTTAGAAAACATTTAAAAACCCAAAATGACGGATTTAGAAATAATTTAAGGGTCAAAATGTAACTTTTAAGTTCCAAAATGCTTTAATGTGAATTCAGGGACTTAAATGCAAAATTCCAGGGTCTGATTGTGACAAAAACTGAGCTTTTATGTTGATCAGAGCAATTATGAAGAATCTTGAGGTTTAAAATGCAAAATTTACAGTGAAAAACTCTTTTTTTTTTTAAGTTCTAGGGGTTAAATGCAAATTTTCAGGACTTAAATGTGATGAAAACTCAATTTTAATGATGTTCAGTGTTTTTTTGAATAATTCAGGGATTAGATTGTAAATTTTCCAAAGAAAAAACATTTTAGAAAACTTCAAGGGCCTAAATGCAAATTTTCAGAACTTAAATGCGATGAAAACTCAATTTTATTGATCATCAGTACAATTTTTAGAATGTTCAGGGTTCAGAATGTAAATTCACAGAGAAAACTTGTTTTAAAAAACCTTCAGGGGCTAAATGTAAATTTCCAGGACTTAAATGTGAAACAAACATGCATCAATTTGTTAAGAATTAAAAGATGAGCTCTTCAGGCAGCCAAATGCAAAATTCATTGGCAAAAATAAAGAATTAAAAATTATTTTAAAACATTAGGGATTAAAATGAAAATGTCTAGACCCAAATGTAATAAAAAAGGACTGAAATCTAATAAACAGAGGACTTAAAAGTAATAATAAAAAATTATCATGAATGGGCCATAAAAGTCCCATTTGAAGATCACCGGAGGTCGGCGGCGGCAACCTCTTGGGGGCTCTCCAGGGGCTGAAAAAGTGCGGGAGAGCAGGAGGAGCATCACGGCGGCACGGCGGAGCTCCAGGGAGCATCGGTGAAGCATGGGGCAGCCTGGAATGCTCCCCCCGCCTCAAGCTCCGGCGAGGGGCTCTACGGCGGTGGCTTGGGCGTCGCGGGGCTTCTAGGCGACGGCGGAGCGACGCGGAGAGGCTCGGTGGCTTACAGGGAGTCCTCTGGAGGCCTTGGCTTGGAGGGGGATGCGTCAAAGCGGCGACGAGCGTTCTCGATGGCATCCAGTGGCAGTGGTGGCGGTGGCGGCGGCGCAGGTGACGGAAGCCTCTCCTGAGAAGGGGGGAACAGAGGAGGAGGAGAGGAGAAGAGGAGAACAGAGTAGAGGGGGGCCTGAGTGGCTGTCCCCACAGTAGGGGCTCCGCCGACGATGGTGAACCCATCGTCGGAGGTGGGGAAACGGCGAGCTGGAGGGGCCTGGCTCCACCGTGAGGCGTGCAATGGGCTTGGGACTTCTAAGTACACATGCGGGAATGAAAAGGAGGGGAAAGAGCATACCTGAGTGGTTGTCCCCGTAGGCTCCGGCGGTGGGTCGACAGCGAGGCTCTGGTGGTTCTGATTATTGGCTGATGACGAAGGCTTTTGAAAAAACGGGATGGGGCACTCTAGCTGGGCTTTAGGCTTGCTGGTGAGGGACTTGAAGGTTCGCAGGAGGTCTGGAATTCTCTGGAATGAGTTTCTGGAAAGAGGTCCTCTTCCTGTCGACGGTGAGGCTACTTATACTCCAGCGAGGAGGTTCTCCACCGTTGATCCTCCTTCCCTCAGCCTATCAGCGCCGTTGGATCAGACATGAGCTGGAGGTGATTGGCCAAGTATCTCGGAGGCTGAGATTCGCTCGTCGGAGTTTTCGTCAGAAAAATAGTGTCGTCGGAATTATTTTTGATTTTTCTAAAGTTTTGAATTGAATTCATAAATGAAATAGTGTTGGGCTTATTGGGCTTAGGTTTTGGGCTTTTTGTTTTGACTTTATTTTTGGAATTTTTTGGACTTTTTAGGGTTTTGATTTTAAGATTTTAATGGGGTTTTGTGGATTTAATTTAATTTCTTAATTTTTTGATTTAAGGTTTAATTAAGATTTTAATTAGTTTAGGTTTCTTTGTTTATGATTTCTTAGGGATTTTTTAGGGTTTTGGTTTTGAATTTCAAATTAGGGTTTTGAATTTTAATTTAGACTTTTTATTTATGTTTTATGATTTCAATTAAGTTTGTGACTCAAGTTTAATTAGTTGGTTTTTAAGTTAAGGTTTAAATTATTTTGGGTTTTCTTATTTTATTTTGGGTTGGGAATTTTTATGGCTTTTAGGGTTTTAGTTTTAGAGTTTTGTGATTTAAATATGATTATTAATTTTGGATTAAGGGTTTTATTAATTGATATGAAATTATGGTTTTGAGTTTTAATTTGGTATGGATTAATTAGGGTTTAGGGTTTTTGTGTTTATTTAGGGTTTTTGGATTAATTAGGGTTTTGAATTTTTATTAATTAGGATTTTTAATGGATTTTACCTATAATTAGGGTTTTCACTTATTTATTTGGAATTTTAAATGATTTAATTTGAATTAAGCTTGAATTAGGGTTTTTGTCATATTTAATGGATTTTAAATTGATTTAATTTCTTTTTACTTGATTAGGGTTTTGAATTTGATTAATTAGGGTTTTTATTGGATTTTAAGTGGGTTTAAGTAGGTTTTATTTGAATTATTTGTTCAATTAGGGTTTTATTGGATTTTGAAGTGGATTTAGGGTTTTATTTGTTTAATTAGGGCTTTTTTGGCTTTTGAAGTGGATTTAGGGTTTTAATTGGTTAATTATGGTTTTCTTGGATTTTTAGGTAGATTTTAATTGGATTAAGTGGGTTCAAGTTGATTTGTTGGATTTCAAGTTTAATTGGGTCAGAGTGGGCTAGTGTGGGCCTGATTGGACTTGTGTGGGCTAGGTTTTTGGTGATCGCAACCAGAGCATCATCCGGAGGAGCCTGCTGCCAAATGATCTCAAAATTAGGGTGTCTACAGTCATAAAATATGAAATATTACTAATGGAAGATTGAGAGTCTTTTTTATCATTTTTTTCCATTGTGTAGGAGACATATGATATTTGTCCTTTTCAATTAGTGCAATAGCCTCCTTGCTAGGTTTCTAAGCAATGGTTTTCTTATGGACAACTAGTGATATTTTTCATATTTAATTGTATTTTTGTGACTTTTATTCCTTTTGTGCTCTCAATTAAAAAAACTGTTTAAAAAGAAGAAGAGATATTTATAAGATTATATATGAAAGTAGGTGATTTATTTGAATACAGATAAATTAGGCAGCTAGAACAAGGGCAAATGCAAGTATGCTACTTTAAAAGACAAGAGATTTTGTATAAAAATTTTTGATGTAGGAAAAGTTACATAGATTTCATTATAATTAATCTATGTTATAAATACGATGAGAAGACATTATGGACATGACTTGAGAAACAAACATGACTTGAAGATGCATACAAGAGGTATGTAGAAGTTTAATTGCCAACCAGAATGTAACATGAGCATTTTTTCCCCCCAACTCATGGGACATATGATTTAGTTTGCATGAGATACATGAAGAATGGACAACCTAGATTGTACACTCAAATCCTGGCCTACGCACAAGGAAGTTATCTTCTATTGAAATTGTGACATCTGGACCCGATTATCCATTTTTACTTGTAAACCATGTAATTAATGGTAATATTTATTAAATGGTTTATTAATGGATAATCTGTTATTTCTTGGATGTGTGAGCTTGTGGTTGGCTTCTATGCACCTGTTTGTGATTTGGGACAATGTGGAGTTCAGTTTGAGGATGCACAGTCGCCTCGATTTGTGTGCCTGTCTTTTCTTTCTTCTCTTTCCTTCTTTTTCTCCTTCCTTTTCCTCTCTCTCACGAGCCCGCACCATTCCCATCTCCTTCCTTCCCTTTCCCAACCCGTGCCACCAACGACGCCAGTCCGTGCCTCGCTGTCTCTTCCGACGCGATGGACGGTCGACGCGATGTGGGTGGAAAAGAGGATAAAGGGAGGTGTGGCATGCGAGGAGAGGAGAGGGTGACCAAGAGAGGAGAAGAGAAAGAGGAACGACGCGCAACCGAGGAGGAGGTGAGAGCTACTCGTGTGTTCCACCAGCGGAGGAGGCTTCCCCGGGGCGCGAGGAGGTTCGCCGGAGTGTGGGGAGAGTCGCCGGAGGGCTGAGCCAGGTATGCGACCCCTTCCCTTTCCTCTATTCGGCGTTTCCTTAACAATGGGTTAATTGCATGGGAAATCGAGATAGATGCATGAAAAATTGTAGAAAAATCATGAAATGGATGGAAATGTGATAAATAGCATGAAAATATAGATATCATGCGTTTAGGTTTGATATTTGTGGGGGAAATGCAATGGTTGGGGTTGAAGGCTACAGTAGCCGTTCTTAAGTTCCTTCCCCTTGTCATTTTCATGTGAATTGTGTGGTGAATGGAATCAGGAATGGTTTGAGGGGTTTTGAAGTAGACTCGAGGGTCTACACCCGTTGATTTATTGATGATTTATGATGGGTGTTTGGGAGGTCCGATCGGGACTCCCACTTAAGGGATTTTTCACCGCCCGAAACAGGGGTGTGCCCTGTCTGTGAGGAATTCAGTATGCCGAATTTATTCAGTATGCTGAAATCCTGGCAGATTAAGCCAGATCCTAGGTTTCGGTAGACCGAAATTTTCTAGTTGACCGAAAAAGGGGGTTTCAGTATACCAAAAAATTTTGGTATACCGAAATAGGAAATTTCGGTATGCCGAACATGGTTCTGGTATGTCGTTTTTGCCCTGACCCTGATATGCTTAAATATGGATTTAAATGAATGATAAATGGTTTTAAGGTGTGTTGTGCACATGTAAGTGATGTTTTCCCCATGTAATGACATGGAGGAATGTGGAACCCAAATAAATAAATTTGGGTGTGGTTTTGGGTTTTGATCCCATAAATGAATGAAAAGAATGATTTTATGTGGTTTTAGGTTTTAGACCCTATAAATGAACATAATGGTTGATTATGCATGGTTTTGGGCATGAGACCCAATTTATGATTTTAAGCATGGTTTTCACGATTTGAGTTGGGACCCTAGTGGAGGGTCAAGTGTTGCATGGAAATAGAATCCTACAATGGAAAAGAATGAAAATGGAAAAATGGTTTTGGAAAGGAAAGTTTAAAGAGTTTTGAAATGAAACACTAATAATGTGTTAAGGAACCATGGGGGTTGGTGTCGACAACGTGGTAAGAGTAAGAGGCTCCAATGAACCTGTTGCCAGACACGACTATGGTTTCCGAGCTTGAGACAGTGTAGGCTGAGCCTAGGTTTTTGAGCCTAGTTGTTTGGGTCATCAAGCTCATGACGGTGTAGGCTGAGCTTGGCTCATTGGACCTAGTTGTTTGGGTCACCGACAGTGTAGGTTGAGCCTCGGTCATTAGACGTAGTTGTTCGGGTCACTGATGGGGCGTCGACAAAGACGTATCCCCGTGCATATATGAAAATGAAATTGAGGCCGATTGGCTGGGGCAATGATATCCCGCACGGGTAATTTTACCATTGCAGTGCAGGAAGGTAGGGGAAAGGATGTCCTCGCCTATTGCTTGTGCACCTGGTTACCCCTGATCAAGGTAACAATAGTAAAGAAAAGTGGAAATGAATAAAGAAAAAGAAATGTGATTTGGTCAGGATTGGATTTATGAAATAGTCCTAAAAATTTTAAAATGGAATAACGATGATGTTTTAACTAGTTACCAACTAGTATTTATGATTTGGTTTTGAGCCTGAGAGGCATTGTGTTTTAGGTTGGATCTGATCATAAATGTGAATTTGAAAGTGTGAGTTTGGGAAGAAATCCCAAGTGTTGAAAAAGATATGTTTTGGGAAAATGAATTCTAAAGGTTTCATAAGAAAATGCAAAGGTGTGTTTTTGAAAGAGAATGTGGTTTTGGAATGAGTTTCCAAATGTTTTGAGAAAAGAAAAGAAACATGGCTTTTGAAAAAAAAAGAGCATGGATTTGGGATTGAATTCCCAAGTGATTTTTAATAAAAAAGAGAAAAGAGGATTTTCAAAAGAAAACCAAGTTTTGAAAATCAAGGAAATGAGTTTTTATAGTTTTGTTGAGATTTCGTGGCTTGTGTGTTTGGGGCACGTACTAGGTGACTTAGATGTCACTCACGTGCGCTTATTTGGTTTTCAAGTGCAGACCGTGTGCAGCAGAGTTCTAGTGCAGGAGTTAGAGCTTCTAGCCACACATTAAGATCCTGATGGTGTGCCTTTGTTACTATTATTTAATGTTTCTGTAATTAGTGTAATTATGCTTGATACTATGTTTTAGTAGCGTGCCCGGGATCGAGGCGTTACAGAGTGGTATCAGAGCTAAGGTTACACCTAGTGCACTGGCTTGGTGATGTCCAGTCTAATGGCTCCCTAGGACTGCACAATAGAGTGTCATGCACCTGAATTTTTGGATTGTTGTATTTTGTGGTGTTGGCAGGAAGATGTCTTGTTGAGGCCACAGTCGTGGCAAGACCCCTGTACATGACTCTGAGGCAGGAGAGGGTAGTGCATGGAGGGGTATGAGATGAGAATTTGGCGAGATGATGCGGGGTTTCGCCCAGTCCTTTGGCAGTAGTAGCAAGGATGAGGCGAAGGGAGACCCATGGATCAAGCAGTTCCGCCAGCTTGGCGTGCCGACTTTCGATGGGCGCGGCACACTAGAGGAGTGTGAGGCTTGGTTCCTGGAGGTGGAGAAGATCCTTGAGGGGATCGAGTGTCCAATAGAGAAGTTGGTTTGGATCGCGACATTCCAGTTCAAGGGTGCTACGGATCAGTGGTGGAGGACAGTGCACCGCACCAAATTTCTGAATGCGAACCTGCTGATGATCTCTTGGGAAGAGTTCCAAAAGTTATTCTATGAGATGCTTTTCCCTGAGCATGAGAGGGATAAGCTGGACAGAGAATTCAGAACCTGAAACCGGGTAGCCTATCTGTGGCTGAGTATGAGTCGTCCTTCCTTCGGCTGGAGTAGTTCTCTCAGGCTGCAATTTCTGAGAAGAATAAAGCCAAGAGATTTGTGGAGGGACTGAACCCTGTGCTAAGATCCAGAGTTATTGGCTTCAGATGCCAGACATTAGCGGATGTTGTTGAGCTTACAAGCCGCTATGAGGATGATTGTAGGCTATTACAGGAAGAGTATCCCAAGAAAGAAAAAGGGGAGAAAGTTTGTCTCTCAACCTTCTGTTTCTCGATCCTCCGTTCTCGATCGTTAGTGACAGGAGCGCCAAGTTCTGGGAGCTCTAGGAAGAAGCAGAAGCAACGGCTTGCGTCTGGTAGAGAAGAGAGTATGGGTTTCAGCCATGTCGGGTCTAGTAGTGGCTCACAGATGGGACCATGCCATGTCTGTGGCAAGGTGGGGCATGTAGCGATGCAATGTTGGCATAGGCCGAGGAATTTAGACAGAGTAGTCTGCTACAACTATGGGAAGTCTAGGCATTACTAGAAGGACTGTCCCAGTCAGCCAAAGCCAGTAGGAGATGCACCACGTCAGCCTACCAAGGGGAGAGTGTTCTCCATTACTGCCCCAGATGCTGGTCCATCTAGAGATGTGGTAGAAGGTGAGAACTAGCACGGTTGTATTGATAAGTCCTGTACTGTAATAATAGATCCTATGTGTAATTGACACTATTTCTTGTTATGATTATGGTTATGGTGTATTGATTATAGGATCTTTCCTTGTGGCTGATTGGATGGCTCGAGTCTTGTTCGACTCCAGAAGTTCAGTTTCTTTTGTCTCCGAGTCATTTACTTCTGAGATCGAGACTAGGCCAGCCAGGTTGGCATTCCACCTAGATGTGGTCATTCCATTGGGAGAACACAGTCTGGCGTGGAGATACTTGAGACCGGTTGATATTCAGCTGGGGGATAGAAATTTTCAGGCCAGCTTGATCCTGATGGATATGCAGGATTATAATGTTATCCTGGGAATGGATTGGCTGGCACAGCATTCAGCTGTGATAGATTGTGCCAAGGGGAGAGTTTTGACAGAGTGTCCAGGCCAAGGCTGGTATATGGTACAGGGCACCAGACCGGGTGAGCCGAAGAAAGTGATTTCTGCTCTCAAGGCCTATCATCATCTGGCGAGAGGCAGTGTGGGCTATTTGGCCTATGTGGCAATTTCTACTTCGTCTGTGGTCCGGATTCAGGACTTGTCGGTGGTGAGGGAATATCCCGATGTTTTTCCAGAGGAATTGCTTGGAATGCCACCGCATAGGGAGGTGGAGTTTGTGATTGATTTGGTGCTGAGATTAGGTCCTATTTCCAAGGCTCCGTACAGGATGGCACCTACTGAGTTAAGGGAGCTTCGGAATCAGCTACAAGAACAGATGGAAATATTCGTCCCAGTGTTTCACCTTGGGGAGCACCGGTTCTATTTGTAAAGATGAAGGATGGTTCACTTCGGCTCTGTATAGATTACCGGATGTTGAACTAGATCACTATCAATAACAAGTATCCACTATCCAGGATCGACGATTTGCTGGACCAACTACAGGGGGCATCGGTGTTTTCCAAGATAGACTTGAGATCTGGATACCATCAGTTGAGGATCAGTGAGCCAGATGTGCAGATGACAGCCTTTCGCACTCGTTATGGGCATTATGAGTTTTTGGTTATGCCATTCGGGTTGGTGAATGCTTTGGCTACTTTTATGGACCTGATGAATAGGGTGTTCTGGCCCTATTTGGACCAGTTTGTGGTTATTTTTGTGGATGATGTTCTGGTGTATTCTCTAGATGTTCAGACCCACCGGAGGCACTTGAGGATCGTATTGCAGACGTTGAGGCAGCATCAGCTTTATGACAAGTTCTCCAAGTGGGAGTTTTGGCTGGAAGAGGTGTCTTTCCTTGGTCATATTATTTCAAGAGAAGGCATCAAGGTGGATCCAGCCAAAGTGGAAGCTGTAAGCAGTTGAGCCAGACCGGAGACAGTGACTGAGATTAGAAGTTTTCTCGGCCTAGCAAGATATTATAGGAGATTCATTCAGGATTTCTCCAAGATTGCTGCACCATTGACCAGACTGACTAGGAAGGAAGTGCACTTCACCTGTGATTGACAATGCGAGGAGAGCTTCCATGAGTTGAAGGCTTGTCTGGTATCGGCCCTAGTTTTGACTTTGCCCTTTGGGAATGGTGGTTTTACAGTCTACAGTGATGCCTGCGGGACTGGTTTGGGGTGTGTGTTGATGCAGCATGGTAGGGTGGTGGCGTATGCCTCGTGCCAGTTGAAAGATCATGAGAAGAATTATCCCACCCATGATTTAGAGATGGCAGCTGTTGTGTTCGCCTTGAAGATTTGGAGGCATTATTTATAT
>JAMKQA010001447.1:0-17653 GCA_024699735.1 Posidonia australis
AAGATGAAACAGGTCGCAAGGAAAAGGGCATTTATTATCTGAGAAAAAAAATTCAATGATTGTGAAGTTAAGTACACCGCAATCGAGAAAGTTTGCTTGTCCCTCGTCTGGGCCACACAGCGTTTAAGGCACTATATGATGGCATATCCAGTTCTATTACTGTACCGACATGATCCAATGAAATACTTGTTTCAGAAGCCAACACTAATGGGTAGATGTGTCAAGTGGCAAGTGCTGTTATCTCAGTTTGACATCACCTTTGTCACTCAGAAGTTGATGAAGGGACAGGCCGTGGCAGATCACTTAGCAGACTTACCATTGCTAGAGTACCAACCCCTGTAGACTCAATTTCTTGATGCGGATATGTTGTTCGCCATGGAAGAAGAGGAGCCAGTAGTACCTTGAGATAAAGGTCAGTGGCAGCTCTACTTTGATGGTGCAGTTAACAGGAGAGGCATGGGTATCGGTGCAGTGTTGGAAACTTCGCATGGACAGATGATCCCGCTTGCTCGAAAGTTGACCATTGTGTGCACCAATAATGTGGCAGAGTACGAGGCATGTATTCTCAGTTTGCAGGCAGCATTAGAGCATGGTGCACAAAAATTACATGTACATGGTGATGCCATGTTGGTTATTTCTCAAGTAAATGGCAACTGGAGAACCAAAATCTGAAATTGGTTCCATACCACAATCATCTCTTAAAGCTGATGGCCAAGTTTGAAGAGATACGCTTTTCCTTTATGAACAGGTCCAAGAATGCTTACGCAGATGCACTGGCCACTCTTGCATCCTGGTTGTCCATACCAGAGGATGACACAGTAAAGGTGTCAATAGCCTGCACGAACCAACTGGCACACTGCATGAGCATAGAAGAAGTGGATTCCACAGCAGAGCTCTCTTGGTATCATGACATCAAAACTTACTTGGAAATTGGGAATCACCATCCAGACACATCGACAGTAGACAGAAAGACCATGGTCCGACTGACCTCAAAATATGTGCTTGGAGCGGGCCACTTATACAGGAGGTCTTACAATCAGATGCTTCTGCGCTGTCTTGATAAAAAGGAGGCTGATACAGTTATGTTGCAAGTGCATGCTGGGACATGCGGGCCTCACATGAATGGGGTATTATTGGCCAAGAAAATAATGTTACAGGGTTATTTCTAGTCAACCATGGAGACAGATTGTTGCCATTTTGTGCGAAGATGTCATAATTGTCAAGTCCATGGCAATTTTATTCATGCGCCACCACAGTAGCTTCACAGCATGTCGTCACTCTGGCCTTTCTCTACATGGGGAATAGATGTCATCGGAGCTATTCACCCAGCAGCTTCTAATGGACATCAGCACATCTTAGTGGCAATTGATTATTTTACAAAATGGGTGGAGGCAGCTTCTTACAAGACAGTGACCGCCTCCGTGACGGACAAGTTCATCAAGAACAACATCATCACCCGGTATAGGGTCCCGTATTCCATCGTTTCATATTTGGGACAAATTTCACAGTCAAAAAGGTTGAGGATTTCCTGCAGGAGTTCCATATCAGGCATCACAAATGCTCCCCGTACCGTCCGCAGATGAACGATGTAGTAGAATCCGCCAATAAGAATTTAACTAGGATTCTTAAAAAGATGGCGGAGACGCAGAAGGACTGGCATGACAAGCTCCCATATGCTCTGTGGGCTTATAAAACATCAGTCCGGACCTCAACAGGAGTGACTCCATATTCTCTAGTGTATGGTATGGAGGCAGTCCTACCAATAGAAGTGGAGATGCCATCGCTTAGAGTCCTAAAAGAAGCAGAACTAGAGGAGGCAGAGTGGATTGAGGACCGCCTCATTCAATTGAACTTGATAAACGAGCATCGACTGCAAGCTATGCATCACGCACAATGCTATCAGAAGCGCATGGTCAAAGCCTATCAGAAGAAGGTCCGACCAAGAAGCTTTTTGCCAGGGGATGTAGTCTTGAGAGCAATACATCTCCCTGATAGTCGTGGCAAGTTTAGGCCCAACTGGCGTGGACCATTCGTGGTTAAGCAAGTCTATTCCGAAAGGGCTGTTATCCTTGAGGACATGGACTGCATTGAACAATCAGAGCCAGTTAATTCATGCTACCTGAAAAAGTACTATCAATGATTATAAACAGTATGTCCTTACTCTACGACACTAACAATTTCCTTCATGCATACATGAGATCATGATCTTCTTACATCCATGTAGCTCCACATCACAACACATACTAATCCTCATTCAGTATACACACATATAGGCTGACATTTGTTTTCATCATCACATGCATGGATCTTAGCCCAATGATGATAGGAGGAATAAGCTTGCCAATATGGGGAATGTGTAGCACCTCCTCAGGTAGATACTATTCAGGAACCTAGAGAGTGAGGGAGCCACCTTTCATTGTGAATTGGGCGATGTATCCAAACTTCTCAGGGACCCTGCACCTCCCAGAGGGAGATAAAATGTTAAGGGTGAGAGTGAGAGCGCGAGAAATAAAACAAAAAATATATCTGAAAAAGGGCATAAAAGAATAAGAAGACAGAAGTTGCAGATAGAAGTTGGCCCTGAAGAGAGAGGCATGGCGGGTAGCTCTGTCCCTCTAATTTATCTTGGAGAAGAGTCAGAGTGAATACTTGGAAGCCATGTTACAAAAGGGCCTAGCCAACCCTTTAAACAGCAGCAGCTCCCCACCATAGACCAGGTACCTATTACCTCCAAGCCAGGGATAGGGTGAACCCACATGCCTATGAGGGGAAAAGAATAAAGAATGAATAAAATAAAAAAAGTAGGGGTATGGTCCAGTGGGGTTTGGAACAGAGCCCAAGACACAGTGACCCGTTTTCAGAGAGCCTCCCAAAAACTAGGGGCTGGGATAGAGTCTAGTGAGGTCTGGAGTTGTCGTTCCCTTATACTTGGCAGTAAGCATCCCAATGCTGAGGGCACTAATAATATCCCACAAATCATTTAGCATGCATGCATCTCCTTTTTGCAAATATCATCCTAAAAACATCGCAGAGTATCACTTGGTTCTCCTGGCTGGGATGTGACAACGACTTTCATTTCAAGAGAATTAAGAGGACATCGCCTAAACCAGGGGCATGTAAGCTGCTCTCGTTGGTTAGGACCATTTATGTCAGGCCAGGGGCATGTCAGCTGTCCTATGGTTAGACACACTGAGCCAGTAGTCGACCCAGGGCATGTAAGCTGCTCTGTTTGGTCAAGAGTCATCCATGTCAAGCCAGGGGCATGTCAGCTGTCCTATGCTTAGATGCTTTGAGCCAACACTCGACCAGGGGCATGTCAGCTGCTCTGTTGGTCGAGGACCCTGGTAATCTGCTGTGGGGCACAATCATCAGATAATCTTGATCTTCCAAGTTTGATGGCCACATCTCATTACTTGGGTACCTAGTCAGAACCAGTTGAAACCAGGGTTTTCCCTCAAAGTTGTGCACAAGATTTAGTCTATCCAACAACTCTCTGTCCATTGCGCTGTATCTTTTATCTGTCTGCTTTGATTTTGCTAAGTGATGTTGAATGAAGCAAAGTTGAGATCTGTTTCTAAAACAGTGTTTTGAGCATGTCCTGTAGGACATCGTTTGCCCTTTCTGAGGAGACTAGGGCCAACGAATGCTGAAGTGCCTTACAGATCATGGGTTTCCCTACGATGGTGGTGGCCACACACTGCTCAGAAGTGCTCCAAGCGTGGATCAAGCAGTTGACTGAAAGTGATCGTGACAAGCTGCGGATTTGGGGAATCTCTTCAAAGCTTCTAGATATCGCGAAGGTGGAAGTTTCCCGATACTTTTTGTGTGCAGTAGCCCGATTCTGGAAACCAGCTCATCATGTTTTCCGCTTTGGGAGAATCGTACTAACTCCAACATTGGAAGAGGTCCACAGAATATGTTGTCTACAGAAGTTCCTGGGACCCACCGTCTTTATGCGGCACGACGGGTATTCTTCAGTCTTGAGTAAGCTAACTGGCCTATCAACCAGTGATTGTGGTCGTCAGCTCATCTGTTCAGACGGACATTCTCCTATGCTGCAACTAGCCTACTTTGACAAAGTAGCCGGAATGCACGCCTCCCTAGGCGACGAGCTTTGGTTGAAAGGCTTTGTTGTCCGCTTCCTAGGGGAGTTGATTTTCAACCATGGTGAGATGGTTGTAAACATTGAAGTTGCTGAGATTGCTTTGGCGGTTGTCACCCGACAGATAGACTTAGCCCCAGTCATCCTAGGAGAAACTTACCGAGCTCTAGACGGATCACTGCGGCGCTACCGACACTTTTATGGTTGTGGAGCTTTTGTACAGGTATGGTTGGCTGCACATCTGGGTGTAGAAGTCTTACGCCCGCAACGATCAGCCTTCAAATCCTATTGTCAAAGTGGCCATGCGCGCATGCTCACCTTAATTCAAAAGGAGTACGAGCGTTTAGAAAGCTTGACAGAACAGAAAATCATCTGGCACATTATTCCTTCGGCTTCTCATAACTTTGAAGCCTTCTTCAACACAATCGACATGCGGCTTATCATCCTACCAGGGTTGACTGGTGGAGTGGAATACCACCCAATCCGTGTGATGCGATAGTTCGGTTACCAGCAAGATTCTTTTGTCCAGGGGTAAATGCTAGCACGGTTCCAAGAATACCCCCTAGGCTCCTACACTATGACTAACGAGCTATCTCGTCTGCTCAGTGGCTTCGTACGTTCGAGGGATATTACAGTCATAGAAGGGAAGAGTTGCACAGTAGATTATGAAGCCGAAGTCGAAGAGACCTGGCCAATCTGTAGCGCCGCCCCGAGCGGTACGCTCTTTGCCAAAGCCTCGGGCTCCAAAAGATCCAGAGATGACGCAGATTCTTAGCATTCATGTCATGTTACTGGTTCTTTGCAAATTGAAATACATGTAATCATTCCATTGACTTTGATAATAAAATTCATCAGAACATTTCTGGCCAATTTGTTTGATTGATTATGGTTGATGTGGAATAGAAATCGCCATCGCGATAGCACGCGCATGACTGGTGCAGGATTTTACTTTCTTCTGCCTATCGGCTTGGCGCTGGGACCACCAAGATAATAGTCGAGTATCTCGTTTTATTGCCTAGACTTGGACAAATGAAGTCTTCACAGCTTCTGTGCCAGATAGGGCGGAACCCTTTCGCCTTCGAATTCCTATCCAGACGGATGGATTCAAGGCAGCTCCTTTTCTTTTCTAGACTACCAGACGGAGTCTAGATGTTCCTTTCCCTGGTTCAATCAGGACGAACGAACCTCGAAACCCTTTTGCCTTTGAACTCCTGTCTGGACGGACGGATTCAAGGCAGCTCCTTTTCTTTTCTAGACTATCGGACGGAGTCTAGATGTTTCTTTCCCTGGTTCGATCTAGACGGACGAACCTTGGAACCCTTTTGCCTTTGAATTCCTATCCGGATGGACGGATTCAAGACAGCTCCTTTTCTTTTCTAGACTACCAGACGGAGTCTAGATGTTCCTTTCCCTGGTTCGATCCGGACGGACAAACCTCGGAACCCTTTCGCCTTTGAATTCCTATTTGGACGGACGGATTCAAGGCTTCTTCTTTTCTTTTCTAGACTACCGGACGGAGTCTAGATGTTCCTTTCCCTAGTTCAATCCGGATGGACGAACCTCAGAACCCTTTCGCCTTCAAATTCCTATCCGGACGGGCGGATTCATGGCATCTCCTTTTCTTTCTTCTAGACTACCGAACGGAGTCTAGATGTTCCTTTCCCTGGTTCGATCCGGACGGACGAACCTTGGAGTTGCCTTCTCGCCTTTGAATTCCTATCCAGACGGACGGAATCAAGGCCTCCCCTTTTCTCCTGTCTACACTACTGGATGTAGTATAGATGTTTCCTTCCCTGGTTCAGTCCATCTAGACGAACCTTGGTGCCCCTCTTTTTGTTTTGAGTGCCGCTCCTAATGGATGGAATCAAAGCAAACTGTTTGTCTCCATCCTTTGGGCTGGTATCCCGAACTATCCAAACAATCCTTGTGATGCTTGATGGATTCCCCACTCTCCTTGTTCCATCCCTCCTTTGGGCTGGTAGCCCGAACTACCCGGATGACTTCCGTTACCAGTCAGTTTTCGGTCGGCAAGCACCGTGAGTCTTGTCCAGTGCTTTTCCGACAAGTGTGATAACCAGTCATGTCTTTTATGAGCTGATTGGTCGTCAACTTATCAACATTTGGTCATTTGTATTGTTTTCTCTATTTGGCTTCAGCTATGGCAACGAGACCTCTGGTGCTTTCACCAACTGGTAGCTGATGGCCATTAACTGACACTAACTTACAGCTTCGGGCGGGGTGTCTTTGTCAACCCTGAGCATCGGTCTCTGTCCCACTCGTCCTCCGACCTCGCTCTGGGAGGGGCATCTGTAGACACTCCAATTTTGCAATTTTGCAGGCTTGCAGGATAAAGTATCGTGGCTAGGCTTTTGATCACAAATGAACTCAAACCCTGGTTTAGTCCCAATGACAGAGAACGCCAAACCCAACAACAAATGGTCTGAGCCATGATCCGGGGCCATGCTGGCGCACATCTCTGGCGCACCTATCTGGCGCACCAGACAAGCGCACTTCACTGGTGCACATATCTGGCGCATCGGATAGGCGCACCATGCAGCCGCACAGGACATATGCACCTGGCCGATTCCATCATCACAACCGTCAATCACTGTTGGTGCTTCGGCAGGCAGCAGGGTGCGCGGGGGACAGCAAGGTTGTTACAAGTGGTTAGTTTGTTAGGAGGTTTCTTAGTTTGTTACAGAGTTGGTTAGTTGTTAGGATTTTGTTGAGTTTGTTACAGGTTGTAACAGCCGTCGAAGCTTCACCTATAAAAGGAGCAGCAGAGGCAGAGGTGAGGAGTTCTTTTTTTGGCGAGAGAAAAACAGAGAATTCCAGAGCGAGGGAGAATTCTAGAAAGAGAGAGGGGCTCGCAGAGGTGAGAAGTGGAGAATTCAGGCCACTTCCAACGAGCTGCGAAGGAGACGCGCGTCGTCAGGCTAGGTACACCCTCCTCCAACCTCATTTAGCTTCGAATTCAGTTTCCTAGAGCTTCCTTAGTCTTTCTAGATCGTTTCCAATCAAGCCAGAGGCCTCCTCTGGTCGGAATCGTTCCCCAGACCTCGCTGTCGTCGTTTTCCGGCGATATAGGTGGAGGTGCTGGTCCAGGACTTCTCCCTGGTCCTAGAACCCTAGGTCTACCTCTCCAAGACTACCTCTTGCTTTTCCGCCCCTCCGATTCCCATTCCGATCACTGCGGAGGTCTCCACCAGAGGATCGCCAGAATCGCGACGTTCTGCCGTCGCTGGAGAAGATGATCGGAGCCAGAACAGGAACGCACGCCTCTAGCCACTTCGTGCCGCTCCAAGCCTCTAGAAAGTTTCCATGGCATGCCCTTAGTACTCCAGAGCCTTCAGATCCATGCCACGACCTCTGGAACGCGCCGACGACCTCGCTCATCAGAGGAAAAGACATCGATGGCAGGCGGAGTTCCCCCCGTGTCATCATCCACCATACTCGCTTCTAGAAGAAGAAGAAGGCTCCTCTCGATGCCCCGAAACCTCCGCGACCTTTGGATCGCCGCGCCATAGCTCTAGCAGTCTCCCTTCTTCCCCTCGCTGTCGCCAGAGTGCCTCGACGGCGAGGTAGGTGGGAGGCCCACTCCCACCGTTGGAACCTCGATCTAAGCCGTTGGATCTTCTTCCGTCTTCTTTTTCTTGCTTCTGAATCAGACCACGGGGTAGCTTTCAGTGACCTCTCCGGCGGTCGTCGACGGCGGAGCTCCGTCGCCGACGACCGCCGCTGCCTTTTCTTTTAAAAATAATTTAAAACTTTTTATTTTAATAAATTTCTGTAACTTTCTGTCTGTTGCATTTAGGTCCTTGTCTTACATTTAGGTGCTTGATCATTTTTCTTAATTCGTTTGAATAAAGTTTTAACTAAAAATATTGCATTATGCCCCCTGAGTTTTCAAAATATTGTTTTCCAGGTTTAAAAGTTTAGCAAAAACCCCTAGAGTATCTTTTTATGCATATTAATCCAATGTCTTTGCATTTAAGACCTTAAAACTTCTCTAAAACCTTTATGAATACCTATTTTGCTGGTTAATTTGCATTTAAACCCCTGAACCTCATTAAAATAACATAGAGTGCATATTTTCTTTGGTTAATTTGCATTTTAGCCCCTAAACTTCTCTGAAATCATTCTGAATGCATGTTTTCTAAGGAAAAATTACTGTTTTGCCCTTAAAACTTTTTGAAATTTTCATGGATCCTTTTTCTTGTATATTTTACCCTGAATTTTTACTGAATTGCTTTAAATGCATGTTTTAGTGGCAGAATTGCATTCTAACCCCTACGAAACACCAATTTGGCCAGAAATGCACTTATTTGCACATTTGACCCCAGATTTCTTCATAATTGTATAGAATGTGCTTTCGTATGTATTTTTGATGTTCGGGGCTTCAGAATTTCAGTTTTATTTCAGAATTTGGGTTTTTGCGCAAAGGCCCCTGGAATTCTTATTTTACATTCTCACACATGCATTTTGCATATTTTGTCGCACTTTTTCATGCAATTGTCTTGCCTTTTCTTCTTTAAATTGCGCACGCATTTCTGACTCGTTGCGAGCTTGGTTTTCTCGTCATTTCCAGGATTCTTTCTGATTTTCGTGTCATTTGACTTGATTTGGCTTTCCATCGCCCGAGGGCATATAGTAAAAGGCTTATCAAAGCCGACATTGTCCCGAAATGAGGATTATTTTCCCATTTTTGATTTTCTCGGATTTATCCATATTTTCGTTGATTTTCGAGACGCTTTCCGAGAATTTCTCGACTTTCACGATTTTCCTCATCGCCTAAGGGCGTATAGTAAAGCGGCATTCTCAATGCCTACATGTGACCCTTGGATTAACTTTTTTCCCTTTATTTCATTTTTCTCTTTGATTTGGCATGTTTTCAGTCATCATTAGCATGAGCATTCAGAATAAGCAAGCACACATCCATTAAACCATTGGTAAGTAGGAAACCTAGAAAGACCGAGTTTTCTCGGGCGCATGGGGGTGCCTAACCCCTTCCCCATGCGTAACCAGAATCCTTACCCTTTCTCTGGCCCGCATTCACTTATCCATTAGGCACGGAGCACACATGTTTTCTGCATCTTGTTTGCTTCTTGGTTTTCTTGTGTGTTCGGGTTTCCTCGTCTTTCCATTAAAAGACTAGGTGGCGACTCCTTTCCTTATCCTTTCTTATCCTTCCTTGGTATTTCCGAGTCTAGTCTTCTTCTCTGGATTCACCATCTTAGCGGTGACCATATCGGGTCTCCTCGAGTGCTTCCACGCACCCGGTAGGGGAGAGCCGTGCAAGGTTCCACCGGCATGGTCACACCCGCAACCAAGGCACCTCCCCTGTTTCAGCCTTCGCATTCGCCGGAAAGAGGAGCCTCCAGTGGACCTCTCAAACATGTATCATAAAGTACAAGTAAATCATAGGGTGTAGACCCTTGAGTCTACTTCAAAACCCCTCAAACCATTCATTAATCCATTAACTATGCAGTTCATACGAAAATCACAAAGGGGAGAAGCTCATTAACGACTACTATAGCATGCATCTTTAAATCTCGTATAAACCTACCAATTTTCATCCTAACCGCATGATATCTACATATTCATGCTATTCAACACATTTCCAACTATTTTACTGTTTTTCTACGATTTAACAAGCATTATTTCTATTTTTTTCATGCATTAACATTTCAATTGCAATCTCAAGATAGAGGAGAAAAAAAGAGGGGAGTCGTGTACCTGTAAGTGGCACACCGGCGATCTCCCTCGCACCTTGATGAAGCTTTTCACGCCCGACGAAGCTCTTCCCCATCGACAGACCTCGCGAGCGAGCTCTCCTCCTCCGGCTCTAGCATCGCTTCTTCTCCCTCTTTCTCTTCCTCGGCTGGCTCCCTCTCCATTCCCCTTCCCCACTTTATCTCCTCCTCTTCCCGCGTCGCGTCGGCCTCCCATCGCATTGCCCTCGCATCGGAGGGGACGGGAAGACACGGGTAGCTTCTGTAATGGCACGGGTTGTGCGAAGAAGAAGAGATGGGAAGGTGGAAACGATGGCTCGTGAGGGAGAAGAGAGGAAAAGGAAAAGAAGAAAAGAGAAAAGAATGGTTACGTAAACCGAAACGACTGTGCATCTCCAAATCGGACTCCACATTGGTCTTAAATCACAAATAGGTGCACAGAAAGCCAACCAAGTCCTCACAATCACAAGAAACAACAGATTATCCATTAATAAACCATTTATGCAATATTACAATTAATTACATGGTTTACAATTAAAATGGATAATCAGGTCCAGGTGTCACATCCTACCCCCTTAAAAGAATTTCGTCCTCGAAATTCAGCTTTAATAAAACAAGTTGGGGTACTGTCTCTGGATGTCCACCTCTCGCCCCCAGGTAGCCTCTTCTGTACCATGGTGTTGCCACTGAATTAATACTAATGGAATCACTTTATTCCTGAGGACTTGCTCTTTTTTGTCTAGTATCTGAACTGCATTCTCAACCATAGACAGGTCCTCCTACAGCTCCTATGGCGCACTGGTATCACCTGGGATGCATCGGCCAAACACTTCCTCAACATAAATAATGAAAGGTGTTGTGCACACCAGCCAACTCTGGAAGCAGATCTAGTCTATATGTCACCTCACCAACCCTCTTAGTAATCTGGTACGGTTCGATGTATCTTGGGCTCAACTTGCCTCTCTTCCCGTACCGCATCACACCCTTGGTTGGTGCCACCTTCAGGTAAATGAAGTCTCCTACCTCGAATTCCAGAGGTCTCCGCCTCCTATCTGCATAGCTCTTCTGCCGACTCTGGGCAGACAACAACCTCTTCCTGATCAAATCCACCTTGCCTTCATACTGCTATACAATCTCGAACCCAACTAACTGTCTCTCACCCACCTCACTCCAGCAAGTGAGTGTTCTACATGGTCTTCCATACAATGCCTCATATGGTGCCATACCAATACTAACGTGGTAACTGTTGTTATATGCAAACTCAATCAGAGGTAGGTGATCCTCTCAACTACCACCAAAGTCTAAGGCACATGCCCTCAGCATGTCTTCTAGTGTCTAGATGGTCCTCTCTGTCTGACCATCTATTTGGGGGTGAAAGGCAGTACTAAAGTTTAGCACCCTGCCAAAAGCCTCCTGTAGAGCTCCCTAGAATCTCGAGGTAAACCTCGTGTCTTTGTCAGACACAATAGACACCATGCAATTTCATAATCTCAGCCACATACAACTCTGCCAACTTTGCCAAAGGAAAATTCACCCTCATTGGCAATAAATGTGCCGATTTTGTAAGGCGATCCACTATCACCCAAATTGTATCATTCTATCTTCGGATCCTTGGCAAACCTGTTACAAAGTCCATTGACACATTCTCCCATTTCCGCACTAGAACGTCCAGAGGCTGCAAAGCCCTCCAGGCTTCTAGTGCACTATTTTCACTATCTGGCAGGTTGCACACTTCGCCACATACCCAGCAATCTCTCTCTTCATCCCAAGCTACCAGAAATTCCTCTTTAGGTCTCTATACATCTTGGTGCTTCCTGGATGTATGGTGTATCTGGAGCGGTGGGCTTCATCCAGCAGACTGTTCTTGATTTCTTCTATTTGGGGTACATATAATCTCAGATCATACCTCAACCCACCATCTACTCCGACTGAAAAGTGAGGAGCATTACCAGCTTCCACCAGATATCTGACACAAAAGAATCATATTGCTGAGTTGTGACAATCGCCTCGATCATCCTCGGGTGAACAAACAAATTGACCAATAACACTCTAGCAGTTCCCTGAGACTGTCACTGAGGCCTGCACTCCGCTAATACTTCTAACAATTTCCATTCAGGAATCATCAGGCTAGTCATGATATGAGTGCGTCTGCTTAGGGCATTTTCAACCACATTTGCTTTCCCTGGGTGGCATGACAAACTGAAGTCATAATCCTTGATGTACTCCACCCAGCGCCTTTGTCTCGGGTTTAAATCCTTCTGAATAAAAATGTACTTCAGACACTTATGATTCGTGTACACCTCAAACTATTCACCATACAAATAATGCCTCCAAATCTTCAGAGCGAACACAACAGCTGCCATCTCTAAATCATGGGTGGGATAATTCTTCTCATGATCTTTCAACTAGCGCACGGCATATGCCACCACCCTACCATGCTGCATCAACACACACCCTAAACCAATACCACAGGCGTCACTGTAGACTGTGAAACCACCACTCCCAGAGGGTAGAGTCAAAACTAGGGCTGACACTAGATGAGCCTTCAACTCATTGAAGCTCTCCTCGCATTGCCAATCCCAAACAAAGTGCACTTCCTTTCTAGTCAGTCTGATCATTGGTGCAGCAATCTTGGAGAAATCTTGAATGAATCTCCTATAATATCCTGCCAGGCTGAGAAAACTTCTAAACTCAGTTACTATTTTCGGTCTGGCCCAACTACTTACAACTTCTACTTTGGCTGGATCTACCTTGATGCCTTCCCCTGAAATGATATGACCAAGGAAGGACATCTCCTCCAGCCAAAACTCGCATTTGGAGAACTTGGCATAAAGCCGATGCTGCCTCAATGTCTCCAGTACGATCCTCAAATGTTTTCGATGGGTCTGAACATCCAAAGAATATACCAGAACATCATTCACAAAGATGACTACAAACTGGTCCAAATAGGGCTTGAACACCCTATTCATTAGGTCCATAAGAGTAGCCAAGCATTCGTCAATCCGTATGGCATAACCAAAAACTCATAATGTCCATAATGGGTGCGAAAGGCTGTCTTCTGCACATCTGGCTCACTGATCCTCAACTGATGGTATCTAGATCTCAAGCCTATCTTGGAAAACTCTGATGCTCCCTGCAACTGGTCGAACAAATCGTTGATCCTGGGCGGTGGATACTTGTTCTTTACAGTGATCTGGTTCAACATTCGGTAGTCTATATACAAACAGAACTGGTGCTCTTCAAGGTGAAACACTAGGACAAATGAATCCCTTATCCATCAGTTCCTGCAATTGATTCCAGAGCTCCCTCAATTCAGTAGGTGCCATCCTATACGGAGCCTTGGAAATAGGACCTGATCCCGACACTAAATCAATCACAAACTCCACTTCCCTGTGCGGTGGCATACTCGGCAATTCTTCTGAAAAGCATTAGGATATTCCCGTACCACTGGTAAGTCCTAAATCTGAACCACAGGTGAAGTAGAAACTGTCACATAGGCCAAATAGCCTACACTGCCTCTTACCAGAAGATGATAGGCGTTAATAGCAGAAATCACTTTTCTGGGCTCACCCAATTTGGTGCCTTGTACTCCACACTAGCCTTGGCCTGGACACTCTGTTAGTACTCTTCTCTTGGCACATTCTATTACGACTGAATGCTGTGCCAACCAGTCCATTCCCAGGATAACATCATAATCCTACATGTCCATCAAGATCAAATTGGCTTGAAAATTCTTATGCCCTAGCTGAATATCAATTGGTCTCAAATACTTCCACGCTAGACTGTATTCTCCTAATGGAGTGACTACATCCAGGTGGAATGCCAATATGGCTGGCCTAGCTCCAATCTCAAAAGCAAATGACTTGGAGACAAGAAAATGAACTCCCAGAGTCGAACAAGACTCGAACCATTCAACTCGCCACAGGAAAAAATCCTATAATCAACACACCATAACCATAATTATAATCACAATAAAATATAGTGTTGATCACAGATAGGATCCATTATTACAAGACAAGATCTAACTCATACAGCTGTACTAGTTCTCACCTTCTACTACATCTCCAGATGGATCAACATCTGGGGAAGTAATGGAGAACACTCTCCCTTTGGTAGGCTGTCGTGGTGCATCTCCTGCTGGCTTTGGCTAACTAGGGTAGTCCTTCTGATAGTGTCTGGACTTCCTATAGTTGTAGTATACTACACTGTATAAACTCCACTTCCTGTGCCAACACTACGCTACTACATGCCCCATTTTTGCCACAGACGTGGCATGGTCCCACCTGTGAGCCATTGCTAGACCCTGCATGGCTGAAACCTACACTCTCTTCTCTACCAAATGTAGGTCGTTGCTTCTGCTTCTTCCCAGAGTTACCAGAACTCCCAAAACTTGGCGGTCTAGTCACTGATGGTCGAGAAACGGAAGGTCGGGAGACAAAAGGTCGAGAGACAGAATTCCTCCCCTTTTTCTTCTTAGGATACTTTTCCTGGAATAGCCTACGATCATCCTCATGGAGCTTGCAAGCTCAACAGTATCCGCTAAAGTCTGGCATCTGAAGCCAATAACTCTGGATCTCAGCACAGGATTCAGTTTTTCCACAAACTTCTTGGCTCTGTTCTTTTTGGAAACTACAGCCTGAGAAAACTGTTCCAGCCGAAGGAAGGACGACTCATACTCTGCTACAGTCTGGCTCTCCTACAGCCTGAATTCTCTGTCTAGCTTATCCCTCTCATGCTTAGGAAAAACTTCTCATAGAACGTCTCTTGGAACTCCTCCTAAGAGATCATCAGTGGGTCCGCATTTGGAAACTTGGTGTGACGCATTGCCCTCCACTACTGATCTGCAACACTCTTGAGCTGAAATGTTGCTATCTGGACCTACTTATCCACTGGACACTCGATCCCCTTTAGGATCTTCTGCACCTTCAGGAACCAAGACTCACACTCCTCTAGTGTGCCGCGCCCATTGAAAGTCGGCACGCCCAGCTAGCGGAACTGCTTAATCCATGGGTCTCCTTTCGCTTCATCCCTGCTATTGCTGTCGAAGGACTAGGCGAAACCCCACATTATCTCGCCAAACTCTCATCTCATACCCCTCCATGCACTGCCCTCTCCTGTCTCGGAGTCGGATACAAGGGCCATGCAATGACTGCGGCCTCGATGAGACATCTTCCTGCCAGCACAACAAAATACAACAACCAAAAATTCAAGTGCACGACTCTCTATTGTGCAGTCCCAGGGAGCCACTAGACCAGACCTCACCAAGCCAGTGCACTAGGTGTAACCTTAGCTCTGATACCACTCTATAACGGCCCAATATCGGGCATGCTACTCAGATCACAATATCAAGAGCAAAATTACACTAATTACAGTAAAAATTAAATAACTGTAACTAAGGCTCACCTCCAAGAAACGATTTGCAGCTAGAAGCTCCTACTTTGGCACCGAAAGTCGACTGCACACTATCTGCACCTGAAAATCAAACAAAGCACGCATGAGTGACATCTTAGTCACCCAGTACGCGTCTCAAACACACAAGCGACAAAAATCCAGCAAAAGCACTAAAAATACAACTTTTAATTTATAAAACTTGGTTTTCTTTAAAAAATCCAATCTTAAAACATTATTTCCTTTTTCCTTTGAAATCACTTAGGAATCTGTTCCTAGAACTATGCATTTCTCAAAAATTTACTTTCCTTTCTTTTTAAAACAATTGGAAATTGTCTCCAAAATCATATCTTTCCCAAAACTCATCTTTTCTTTCTCTTTTATACTTTTTCAAAACCTTTCTCATATTCTGAAAAATCCCCATTTTCGACCAGATCCAATCTAAAACACCATGCCTCTTGGACTCAAAACCAAAATCACAACATTGACTGGTAACTGGTTAAAACACAATTCATATTCATTTCTAGGATTTTAAGACCATTTACAAGTCCAATCCTAGCCAAACCATATTTCTTTCTTTTTCACAAAAACTACACGCTTTCTTATTCATTTCCACTTTTTTTTATTGATGTTACCTTGATCAGGGGTAACCAGACACACAAGCAGTAGGTGAGGACACCATTTCCCCTACCTCTCTGCATTACCGCGGTGAAGTACCCCGTGCGGCAGGACACCGCCTCGGCCCACTGGCCTCAATTTCATTTCATAAGCACGGGGATACATCTTTATCTGACGTCCCATCGGTGACCCGAACAATTAGGTTCAATAACCCAGGCTCAGCCTACACAGTTGGTGACTCAGACACCTAGGTCTCATACTCCTAGGCCCAGCTTACACCATCACGTGCTCGGTGATCCGAACACCTAGGCCCACACACCGAGGCTCAGCCTACACCGTCTCAAGCTCGACAACCACAGTCGTATCTGACAATTGGTTTCATTGGAGCCTAACACTCGTACCACATTGTTGACACTAATCCCCGTGGTTCCTTAACACCTTACTTATGTTTTATCTTCAAAACTCTTTAAGTTTTCCTTTTCAAAACCATTTTCATTTCATTCTTTTCGTTGCAGGAATCTTTCCATGTAACACATGACCCTCTACTAAGGTCCTAGCTCAAATTCACTGAAAATCATGTTTTAAAACCATAAAATCACGTCTCATGCCCAAAAACCACACGTTAAATCACTTTCATTCATTTTTAGGGTTTTAAATCCAAAACCATTCCCCAAATTACTTATTTGGGTCCTATATTCCTCCATGACATTTACATAAGGAAAACACCATTAACACATGCTCATTGTCCAATTAAAACCTTTTATTTCCATTTTATATTCACATTTATATATATCAAGGCCGGGGTAAAATCGACAAGTCAAAAATAAAGTTCGGTATACCGAAAATCCCTGGTTCGGTATACCAAACCCCCTGTTTTTGTCAACATGATGATTTCGACCTACCGAAACCAGGTATCCTAGCTTAATCTGACAGGAATTCGATATGCCGAATCTAGTTCGGCATGCTGAATTTCCCACAATCAAGGCACCTCCCCTGTTTTAGCCTTCACATTCGTCGGAACTGGGAGCCTCTAGCGGACCTCTCAAACAAGTATCATAAAATACAAGTAAATCATGAGGTGTAGACCCTTGAGTTTACTTCAAAACCCCTCAAACCATTCATCAATCCATTAACTATGCAGTTCATACGAAAATCACAAAGGGGAGAAGCTCATTAACGACTATTGTAGCATGCATCCCTAAATCTCGTATAAACCTACTAATTTTCATCCTAACCGCATGATATCTACATATTCATGCTATTCAACACATTTCCAACCATTATACTATTTTTCTACTATTTAATATGCATTATTTTTTTTTCATGCATTAACACTTCAATCGCAATCGCAAGACAGAGGAGAAAAAAAGGGGGAGTCGCGTACCTGTAAGTGGCACACCGGCGACATCCCTCGCACCCCGATGAAGCTCCTCACGCTTGACGAAGCTCTTCCCCACCTACAGACCTCACGGGTGAGCTCTCCTCCTCCGGCTCTAGCGTTGCTCCTTCTCCCTCTTTGTCTTCCTCGGTTGGCTCCCTCTCCATTTCCCTTCCCCACTTTATCACCTCCTCTTCCCGCGTCGCGTCGGCCTCCCATCGCGTCGCCCTCATGTTGGAGGGGACGGGAAGACACGGGCAGCTCCTGTAATGGCACGGGTAATGAGAAGAAGAAGAGAGGGGAAGATGGAGATGATGGCTCGTGAGGGAGAAGAGAGAAAAAGGAAAGGAAGAAAAGAGAAAAGAATGGACACGCAAATCGAAGCGACTGTGCATCCCCAAACTGGACTCCACATTGGTCCCAAATCACAAATAG
>JAMKQA010001448.1:0-21683 GCA_024699735.1 Posidonia australis
GAATGAATCCCAAGTGTTGTTTAATAAAGAAAATGACTTTTAAAGAATTAAACCAAGTTTTATAATGTTAAGGAACAGGTTTTCTTTGGTTTTATCGTGCTTGCTTGTAGTTGGGTGTTTTGGGAGCGCGTACTGGGTGACTTAGATGTCACTCACGCGTGCTGTGTGTTTTCAGGTGCAGACCGCGTGCAGCCAGTTTCCGGTGCAGGAATCGGAGTTTCTAGCCGCGCATTGAGATCCTAGAGGTGAGCCTTGGTTACAATCCTTCTGTTCTGTAATTTGTGTAATTAGGCTTGTGATGCTGTTGTTTGGTAGCGTGCCCGGGTTCGGGGCAAACCCATGGATTGATTTCTCATCCTTTGCAAAGATGATCTCAATGGTTCTGACAAAATAAGAGAATGCTTCCTAATAAAGTACCAGCACAAGATCAATCCGAAACCCACCTTTCATGATCTAAGCAAGGAAGTCATGAAGTAGGGAGAAAGCTGGGTCACCTTCATCAACAGGTGACATGAAATGACATCCAAATCTAAAAACCATTCCTGAATGGCAAGTGGTCCAGACCCTTATTGCAAATACTACAAGGCCAATGAAAAAAAGACTCGTAATAACCTATTGTCCTAATGTGGCAACCCTCTATGAAATTGTTGCTTCAATGAAAGAAATTTTACATGAATTCATAAAGGAACCCAAGAAGACCAGAAAGCCACAAGTGATGTTGAAGTCACTAATCAGCATAGCAAGCATAGAGTCATCCTCAGCAGCCACAATAGCATAGAGCCATGTAAATTTACAGAATCAGGATTGTGCCGAAGCCACAATAGCATAGAACCATGGCAACTAATTAAGAGCTACACCGAAATCATCTCCAACATCAGCAGCCAACATGAAGCGCCCTCAACCCTAATGGAGTCACCTTAAGCATCAAAAGATTCAACCCCAATCAGCAGCAATGGAACATACCCCAACAACAATGAAATAGGGGCAGTCAAGGCAATAGCAACAACAATAACTTTCGCTAGAACAACAATGATGGAAACAGGGGCAATTATCACAATGTTCCTCCTCCGCAGCAGTCCAGAGGATAAAAGCGGAACCATTACCCTCCACTACTAATTTCACTGGCAAACATGTTTGTGAAGTTAAAGAAGGTTAAGGCAGTCGACCTTCCACCAGCTAAACCAAATGCTATATATTGTGATTAAAGCAAGTACCACCCTTTCCACAAAAAACACGGTGACAACATAAACAACTGCTGCACCTTCAGAGACATAGTCTACGACATGATGGAAGCAGACTTATTCGAATAAGATATTCTATTGAAAAGAGCCAAGCGAGGGAAACAGATAGGAGAGCATCAACAAATTTACAACAATTCCCTCCCCCATCACAAGGTAATGGCCTTTAGGGATGTCGAGATCTCAGTATCCTTCAACTTGCGAGAAATGAAAAATGAATCCCAATAGCAAGAAGATAACTGGGAAGCAATCTCAAATGATAGTTGGGACAGTTAAGTAGAGGAAGAAGAAGAAATGATTGAAGATCTTGACCACCTCAACTAATTTAACTTCATTGCAATAGATAAGCTACAAGGTGGTGTCGTAATGAAAAGCCCTCCTGCTTTGATTCAAAGAGCTACTAAGGAGTTTGAGCAAGAGAACATTGTCATCTCCAAATCCAAGCTCTCGTCGCTAGCTAAACGAGAGCAACCTCTCATGATTATGATAGGGGTGAACAACTATATACTCCAAGGGGTGCTATCAACACCAGACCAAGCAGAAGCCTCAGCTCCTTATTCACACTCCGATACTTGAGGATTAATGAAGATAAGATGGACAAAACCCCATTCATGTACACTGACTTTGACGAAAGTCAAAAAATAACCCTGGAGACAATTCAGATGGAAATCACACTGGGCCCTTTGACAAGTACCATCACTATTACTATAGTAGAAAAGGACGCCCAAGAGCCACTCATCTTAGGAAGATCGTGGCTGAGAGAAATAGGGGTAGTTGCGTCCACTGCGCATTAACTTTTGAAGTTTAAACACCAAGGAGAAGAACTCAGTATTCTAACTCACCACCCAAGAGTAC
Source organism: Posidonia australis (assembly GCA_024699735.1). Taxonomy (NCBI): domain Eukaryota; kingdom Viridiplantae; phylum Streptophyta; class Magnoliopsida; order Alismatales; family Posidoniaceae; genus Posidonia; species Posidonia australis. The sequence goes on from JAMKQA010001448.1 coordinate 2,094, forward strand.
TTTGAGGTGAAGTAACAAATAGCTACCTTTCATGATGAAGAGAGAGAAGACTCACTACCTCCTCTTTGAAGAGACTCATCGAGGGAAACCATGTCACCATTGTGGGCTCCTAAAACAACGTCATTGTTGGTGACACCAATCTTCAGAGTAGCCAAACCACCACCAGACAGGCCAACAATTTTCAAGACCATGAACTCCCAAAATACCTCGGTGTTTCAGACAATCACTACTCTGCCTTCATTAATCTTTCAAACATCAACAAGATGATCCACCAAAGCTTAAAAGACTTGTGCAGACAAAGCCTGTGTTTGTCATGCCACATACTATGGTCAAAAAGAAGATTCCCTTAACAGAGGAGCAAGATAGTCGGAGCAAAACTAAGGAGACAACCGCACCCATCAATAGAGGAGGAAGGCTATCCAATTAAATCATGCCACCTGCAAAACAAGTAGAGCCATCCAAACCACAAGGAAAATCGGAGCCAACAGAATGTGACATCCTAAAACAATTAAAGAAAACACAAGCTAAGATCTCAATCTTTGACCTCATCAATAGTTCGGATCAACACCAAAAAGTCCTCCAAGAGGAGCTCGATAAAGCCCAGTAGCTCATGACATACCCATAGAAGAACTCCATGCAATAAGTCGGCACCGCCAGAGAGAAGGATGACACCACTAAATGTGACAATCTATGTAAATAATCATTTAGTGTTTGGTGTATTAATAGATACTAGAGCATCAATGAACATTTATTCTCTACCTACGATAAAAGCTCTGGGTGTGACCGAAGCCTTATTAACTCCTATAGTCCATAGACATGATTATCGCTGGGTATGATGATAGTAAACGACAGACACATGGGAAATGGACCACAAAAATTGAGGTAGGACCAGCTCAAGTCCTAACTCAGCTAATCCTTATAGATATGAATGTCTCATATCAAATTATTTTGGGAAGGCAATGACTCGATAGTTTAAAGGCAATTTCATCCCCAGGTCACTAATGTTTGAAATTTCATCACGACGGGAAAATTATAAAGATAGAAGGGGACATACCAGTCAAAGAAGTCGAGGCAAATGTGATATACTTACCACACAAAGTCAATGTACAAGAGAAGCCAACCAAAAATGAGAAAGGGAAAAGTATAATGCTCATTGTTGAATTCACGGAGCGATGGGTCAAACCTAAGTTGAGCTACAGAGCAAAGACATCCCTAAGAGTCAAAGCATCTCCCATGAGCATGGAATGGGAGATTATGAAAAGGATCAGTTACAAGGCCAAGGTTTAGGACAAGAGGACAAAGGAATGAAAGAGCCCATAAATGCATATGATGGAGAGGGAAAACTAGGAGTTGGCTTCAACCACCTTTTGGATGAACAATCTCTGCAATGGAGTACGAAGAGTCATTTCACCAACGTGGGAATCCTTAATCCAAACAACATCCCACCAAGAAGCATCGCTTTGATCGAACCCACAGAAGTCACTAATCCAAGCACAGAGGACATGGTCGATGAAGGCATCTCCTAGTTATTAAAGACCCTTGACTTACAAAAAGAGCCACCAGAGGACCAGCCTTCGACCGAGGTTCCACCAGCACCTTCTTCAACAACTGAAAGTTCATCTTCTGAGGAGCCACTACTACTGTCAAGTGCACTGACTCCTGCAACTTCAGACCACGAGCCATCTCTCCTTCCTCTCCCTACAACCATTGTTGAATCCTCACTTCTAGCGACTTCAAAGACTTCTTCTTCCTTGAAACAACTGACTGAGAAAAGTTTGCGAAGACTAGTAGACAAGGTTCGCCACCTCAATGCAAACATCTCCGAGGATCCACAATCCCATATGCTCAAAAGTGACTCAGACCAGGATGTAGATCATGAACCTCTCAAAGATGACAGGAACGTCAACAATGACGAATCCGCCAAGAAAGACTTGAACCTCTATGGATACAAGCAAGTCTAGGGGTATCCCTCTAGACTTTGTAAATAAAAAAAAATTTCAATTCATTATATTCTTTTCCTATCAATTTAGTTTCTGTTTTAATTAAGGAAAAACAAAATCACCATGTCAATCATAACAGCTCGCGGTCATCTTCGATCATTATTTCGAATACTATTCGTGTATGTCACTACATGGAGGAAATACCTCAAGAGCTGGCTACTGCTAGCATAGTCTTCCTGAGAGAAGAATTTGATCAATTTAGGAAGTGTGCAAGTGTTGAAACATATGAGCTGACAAATTATGATGACAAAGAGGACTCGAAAGTTGCCTCAAACTTGCTCAAGCACTTCATGGACAAGTACAGAGAGCAAACTAAAGTAGCCGAAAAAGAAACCGTGGGAGTCAATTTGAAGACTAAGAAGCCAAAACCAGTACTCATAAGTGCAAACTTGAACCCGGAAGGGAAGGCCGAAATGATAAAGATCTTGCAAGAATTTATAGATGTGCTAGTCTTCAGATACGAGGACATGACTGGTCTACAGTCGATCCTAGTGGAACACCTACTTCCACTAAATCTTGGCACCAAACTTGTCTAACTGAAGTTAAGGTGATTGGAACCGAGACTAGCACTCAAAGTAATAGAGGAGATCAACAAGCTTCAAAAGGCAAAATTCATCAAGATAGTTGTGTACCCTAAGTAGATCTCCAACATTGTGCTCGTAATCAAGAAGGATGAGAGACTCAGAGTCTGCATTGATTACTGCGACCTCAATGATGCTTATCCCAAATACGACTTCCCTTTACCACATATTAACCTACTAGTTGACAATACTGCGGGATTCGAGATACTATCATTCATGTATGATTTCTCTAGCTACAATCAAATCAAGTTAGCAGAAGAATACCAAAAAAAGACGTCATTCATTACACCATGCAAAACGTATTGCTACGTGGTTATGCCATTCGAACTCAAGAATGCCAATGCAACCTATCAAAGGACGATGATGGCCATCTTCCACGATATGATGTACAATTGTATGGAAGTGTATGTCTAGGACATCTTAGTTAAGTCAAAAACAAAGGAATGATACTTCGAGGCACTGAGAAGAGTACTAAGCAGATCAAGACAGTACCAATTGAAGATGAACCCAAAAAAGTATGTGTTTAGAATTACTACGGGAAGTTATTAGGTTGTATTATTAGCAAAAAAGGAATTGAGATACACCCATAGAAAGCCAAAGAAATCATGTGAATGGTTCCACCACGAAACATCATGGAGCCTAGACTCATCAGACTTATGATTCATTTGAAAATTCATTTCACAACTTGTCGATCGATGCAAGTCTTTCTACGAACTACTAAAAGGAGGCAAGGAGTTCATTTGAGATGAAAATTGTCAAAAAGTTTTTTGATGAACTCAAGGCATATCTCACGAATCCTCCCATCCTGTCGACACCCACACTAAGGAAGCCTTTGTTGTTATATGTAGCAGTTATTTCATCGCCCATAAGGGTGGTACTCGCTTAGTACAATGAAAGTGGGAAGAAAGAGAAGGCTATCTACTACTTGAGTAAAACATTTTTGAGATATGAGAAGTACACTGCTATTGAAAAACATTATTTAACGTTGGTGTGTGCGTCCTAAAACTAAGGCACTATTTCCTGATTCACAAGGTCTACTATATTGCAAAGATAGACCCAGTCAAGTACATATTCGAGAAATCGACTCTCTTTGTAAGACTAACTGTAGACACCTCAATTTTGCAGTTACTTGATAGCAGGCTCCTCTGAAAAGATGCTTTGGTTGCAACCACCACACCTAAACCCTAACTCCACCAAAACCTTAAACCATCAAGCCCACTTAAGCCCACACAAACCTACTCTAACCTAATCAAAGCAAAACTAATAATTAAGAATAAAAAAAATAAAACACATTTAAAACATTTAAAACCCTAATTAATCAAGTGAAAACCCTAGTTAAAACGAAAATTAAACAAAATCCACTTAAAATACAAATTAATCAAGTGAAAACCTTAATTAAAATCAAAATCAAATAAAATCCATTTAAACCACTTTAATCCATTTAAATTCAAGGGAAAAACCTAAATTAAACTCAAAACCCTAATAACCCTAATTTAAAGTCACCTAATTAAGCTAAAAACCTTAATTTAAACCCAAAACTTTAATTAAAATCCAAAAAAACCTAATTAAACTAAAATCCCTGATTAAAATCTAAAACCCCTAAATTAAACTCAAAATTCAAATTAAAACACAAAAAACCCTTAATTAAAACCCAAAAACCCTAATTTAAACTAAAATTAAAATCCAAAATCCTAAAAGACCCCTAAAATAATTAAAATCCAAATTTGAAGTCAACTAATTAAACCTTAAATCACAAAATCAAAAGAATTTAATTAAAACCACAAAAAACCTAAGTTAAATAAAACTTTAAAATCCCTAAACCCTAAAACACAAAAACCCTAAAAGAAAGACAATAATCCTAAAAAATTTTAATCTAAAACCAAGTACTTAAAACTTAAATTAAAATCAGAAAATCAAAATCATAAACCTAATTAAAAACCTTAAACCAAAAATCAAAACCTAAAACAAAACCAAAACCCTAAAACCTAAAACAACAACAACCAAAAAAAAAAAGCCAATGCCCACCCGCAGGCCCAGCCCAAACCACATTTCATTTAAAACTTAGGAAACAGAAAAATAAAGCTACAGTGCTTTTTTCCTCCCCGCACCCATCTCCCCATCCCTCCTTCCCGACGAGCTGGCCAACTGCCAACCATGATCCACAACCCCAACCGCATCTTCCACCCCTTTTATAGCATGAGAAACCACTAGGAAAGAAGGATCAGAGGAGAGGAACCAGAGGAACGGAGGTAGCGTCGGAGAAAAGAGGAGAGAGAGCCTGAGACCACTCCATTGGAGCCCAGAAAATTTGACAATTCTCCCCACCGTGAGAGCATCTTCTCCAACCCGCTTGCAACCTCAAAACCCCCTTGAACTGTTACAGTCAGAGCAGCCACCGGAGAAGTGTCGCCGTCAAGCTCCACCAGGAGGGACAACGACTGCCAACCAAGTACTGCTCTTCCCCATTCTTTCAATCCTGAGCATGCACCTTAGGTCCAGAAGACTTCCCCTAGCTTTTTAGGCAAGTTTAGCCAGAGTGGGCCACCCTGCTTGTTGTTTCTCTCACCTCCGGTGGTGGGTTCACCACCACCGACGATGCCATAGGCCTCCTGGGACAAGTGAGGCCCCTGGGGACTTTCTTCCCTCTTCCTCCTCCTCCTCTTTGAGCCTCGTCGCTCAGGAGAGGCTTCCTTAGCCTCCCGTGGCCAGGGGAAGCACCACTGGCGCCCCTACAATCTCCAGTTGCCGTCGTCGACCCATTAAGCAGGTGGGGACCTCCGATCGTTCCTAGCACGAACCGCCATCTCCGAAAGCATCCTCGTGGCTCGTCGAAGATTCTCCGGATCCCGCTCGACCGCCTCTGTAACACCGTCCCGAGGTCACCCGCAGCCATCGTCGGCGTTCGGGATGGGTGGAACAACTCAGTCAGCCCCAACCAGACCCAACACTCCTGGAAGTTTCCCCGTGGTCCTCTGATGCCCCTCCGGTCCTCGCCGCACCGTCCCAGCAACCACTCCACCTCCAACCATCTCGCCGTCATCATCCTCAGCACCGACCGACTCTTCACCGACGTCCGAGACAGGGAGAGAGCACCCCAGGCCCTACTAGACTCACCTGATACGTCGAAGAGCTCCACCGTGCCTCCCTCCAACTTCCCCGACCATCGTCGGAATCCTCCAATCACTAAGCCACCACCGAAGGCCTGCCGGAGTCCTCGCCTGAGATTGGGCGCCGGTGAACTTCAAAGGGTGTTTTTTAATTCAGGTCCAGTTAGTTTTAGGCTTTTATTTTGAAGTCCTTAAATCATTTCATGTAGGTCCAGTATTTTTGTATTTAAGCCCTTATAATTTTAAATAACGTTTGTTTCTTTATTCTGTCTCTGTAAATATTGCATCATGTCCCCTGAACTTCTTTATTTTCATTTTCTATTCTGTAAGAATTTGTTTTATTACAGTTAAGTCCCTAAAATCATATTTCTTCTATAATTAAGTCCTGAAATTTTGCATTTTGCCCCTAGAGTTCTTTGAAAAGAATTTTCTTTGTATAATTTGCATTCATAACCTTAAAGTCATCCATAATTACACTGGTCATGTAAAAAAATTTGATTTTTATCACATTTTGGTCCTGAAATCTTGCATGTTAGCTCCTAAACTCAATCCATAATGTTTTCTGGACAAGAACATTTATATCCAGGCCCCTGAATCTTTTCTTAAATCATTAATCATGGTTTTAATTGTATTTCAAATTACATTTTGGTATGTTTCACATTTATTGATCACATGTGCTTGTAAATCACCACTTGAATAGAGTTTTCATCAAAAAACCATGTTTACAATATAAATGAATTTCTGATTTCACATTTTAGTCAGATTTACACTTTATGTGTGAATTTTGCACAGTAGACCCTGAATTTTCAAGAAATTACCAAAAGTGTAATTTTCACACGTCACACCACATAACTACATTTTCTTTAAATCCTACATCCTAACATTAAGATAAGACTTTTAAGCACATTTTAACCACGACCTTCTCCTTTTTGTGAATTTTACACATTAAACCCTGAGTTTTCAGGAAATTATCTAAGTACAATTCTCATACATTTTAATGCCATATTTTCCTTTGATCCTTCATCTGCATATTAAGATAGAAGTCTCTGAATGTATTTTAATCCAGGTTTTTACCTTTTTATGTGAATTTTACGTTTTGATCCTTATACTTGTTCCTTATTGTGTTTACATCATTTTATTGTTTTTATGGCTGACAATGTTAGGAAAATGTTGCTTTCAGGAAAACATGTATATGCATGTTAGTTTTTGCACTCAGTCATGCATAATCTTTGTCTAGGTCATTCTTCAACACCTTTTACACATTTAGGTGCATATTCATGCATTTTGCATAGTTTTTATTACACTTACGTATTAGTCCACCCTTTTTAAAGTAAGCATGCATCTCATGTGTTTCTTTCGTGGATTTTTCTTCATTTTGTTTTTGGAGTCTCTCACCCAACATTTGATTTGATTTCCTTTGCTCTTACATTTTGGACTTTTTTCGATTTGATTTGGATTTCATCGCCCGAAGGCGTACATTAACTGATCGAAAGACCCACATTGGCTTCATCATGGATTATTTTCCTTTTTGATTTTCATGACCTTTTATATGATTCCGATGACTTGGGTCAGACCCATTTTTGACCTTTTTAGTATCGATATGGTTTCTCCGAGTATTCTTTTCAAAAACTCTGTCATTTTATGTGATTTCCTTCACAAGTCGTTGTTTGCCTGTTTTACGTAGACTTCTTCGCAATTTTTCCATCTCGATTTCCATCATGTTTGCCACGATTCTAATGATTTGAGTCTATCACATTTTTGATGTTCTTGATATCGGTGTGGTTTTCTAGAACATTCTTTCCAAAAATATCGTCATTTTATGTAAATCTCTTTATATGTCACAGTTTACCTATTTTGAGTAGACTTTTTGCAGTTTTTTCATCTTGATTTCCGTGATGTTTTCTGTGATTTTGACGATTTGAGTTAATTGTATTTTTGATTCTCTTGAGGTCTGTATAATTTCTCGAGCATTTTTCGCCAGAAATCTCGTCATTTCATGTGATTTTCTTTGTTGTGTCATACTTTGTGATTTTATCATTTCATGTGGATTTCTTCGCAGTTTTTGCGTAACATCTTGCATATCCATCTAGTCTTGTCTTGGCATTTATATCAGCATGATTAGAGCACAATCTAGATATAGCAAACATTCATTCAGTCCCTAGCAAGCGAATTAGACTAGAAAGATCGAGTTTCTCGGGCGTACGGGGGTGCCTAACACCTTCCTCGTGCGTAATAGGAATCCTTATCCATCCTCTGGTTAGTAGACATTTGGCCTTCACATTTGCATCCAATGCATTCACTTTTTGTGGTTTATTTGTGGTTTATTTGTCATTTTCCTCGTCTTTCATTTAAAAGACTAGGTGACGACTCTGTTTCTTTCCGTTTTTATCCTATCTTGCGCCTTCGCCATCTTGACATGGCTGTGCCTTCCTCCCTCTAGCGCGACCCCACGCCGGATCCTCGGGTCGGGCATGGTCACACTAACAAGATGGCAGATCCTTCTCATGGAGTTTGACCTCAATACGTGTCTTAGAAAGTAGTCAAAGGACAGGCCATAGCAAATCATCGGACAAATTTACCAATAAAGGACTACCAACTTGTCCAAACAAATTTCCCATATAAAGAGATACTTGCAAAATGAGCCATGGAGCCATCTGCTCAACAATGGACCTTTTACTTTGATGAAGCGCTTAATAGACAGGAGATAGGCATCGACATAGCGCTCCTCACTCCAAAAGGTGTTCTCATCCCCCGAGCTGTCCAATTAAATTTTGTCGCAAACACCAACAACGTTGCATAATACAAGGCCTTGATCCTTGGATTACGTCTAACCTCAGAGGTAGGGGCAAAGCAACTGAGGCTTATTGAAGATTCCTAGTTGATCCTAAGGCAAATCTTGAACAAGTGTAGAACTCTCAACCTAAGGTTAGAGACATACAAGGACATCGCTCTCTTATTGTGGATTCGATTCCAACAAATGGTATATGTCCATGCTCTTTGGAGTTACAACCTTCTTACAAACGCTCTCACTTCGTTGGCCTCCTCAATCGAATTCCCAATCAATGCCAAGGAGCAGACAATCATAATACAATAGCAAGGAACATCCCTCCTTGATTCAACCAAACCATGAGTGATGGAACTTAAGCAAAAGATCAAAGAGCCGAAGATCGTAAAGTTCAAAGTTTGCTACAGCATAAAAGATGACGAAAATCCCTAATTTTTTGACATCAAAAACTACATCCAAAGCAAGACGTTTCCTGAGTATGTAACTTCACAGGACAAAGAAGCAATAAGAAGGATGACCACAAGATATTTCATGAGAACTAAGGTTCTGTTCAAGAAACCTTTCAATGAGATAGAGCTTCCTTATGTCACCTACGAAGAGGTCGAAATCATCTTCTACAAGATGTACAAAGGAATATGCGGTGACAACATCAACACTCAATTCATGGCCAAAATGATATTACAAAGAGGTTACTATTAGCTACAATGGAAGCAGACCGCACGAACAAAGTAAGGAGATGCAAGCAATGCCAAATTCATGTGGACAAAATGCATGCACAGACATTAGAGCTGAACTCATCCCAAGCACCGTGGCCCATTACCATGTGGACATTCTATGTAATAAGTCCCTTTGACACGGAAAAGCAAAATAAATTCATACTCACTGCTACTGAATACTTCACCAAATGGACAGGAGTAAAAATGTTCACTGAAATCAAAGTTCCAAGCCTATGCAAGTTTGTTTGAAAGAATATTCTCTTAAGATTCGAGATCCCAAGGAAATTAGTAGCAGACAATAGTGCCATCTTAATATCACAGGATTTCAAGAGACTGTGTAAGAAATTCAAAATTGAACTACAACACTCATTACCATTTTACCCCTAAGGAAATAGGCAAGTTGAAACTACTAATAAAATGTTAATCCAAATCCTTAAGAAAACAATAGAAGGCACTAAGGGACTTGATTGGACAGAAAAACTAATTGACGCTCTATGGACCTACCAAACCTTCATAAAGACGCCCACAGGTCAAATCTCATTCGCACTTACTAATAGTGTGTAGCCAGTAGTTCCATTTGAAAACATGGTCCCCTCATTAAGAATCTAACTTAATGATGAGATAAATGCCAAGCATAAAAAGTAGTTGCTAAGTCTATAGTAAGATTTATTAGATGAGAAGTGGTTGCAAGTGACTAAGTAAGCACGCCTCTACCAAGAAAAACTCGCAAGGGCTTATAAAAAGAAAGTAATTGAACGTAAATTCAATATTGGTAAGTGGATGCTTAAAGAATTCTTACCACGTAAGTATGGGGAATTGAAACTAAATTGGAAAGGACCATACTTGATGATTAAGGCATATCTAAGCAACGCCTATTGTTTGACCAGAGAGGATAACACTAGATTTGAACATTCTTAGAATGCACTACACCTCAAAAGGTACTATCCTTGACACGCATACTAAGCCTATAGACTACCCAAGCTTATGAACTGATTGTCTCCCAAAGCTTAAGAACTATGAACTTAGCCTCACTTCACGAACACTTTGTGGAAAAAAGGAATCAAAGATTTGACACCGAGATGGAGGCAAATCTTCAAAAGTTCCCCTTCGATCCATGAACAAGCAGCCCACACACTTCCCTACCTCTAACATACTAGCTTAACGTAAATCTTAGTAAGTTGTGATTGGATAGATGTCCAAGGTTAAAACCTAGAAACGCAAAGAAGAGAGGAGTGCACCAAAATAAAAGAGGTGATTTGATCCATTAATAATAAATATCTATTGACCAAACACTTAAAATGGAAGTGAGACCACTAATGCTCGGCAGGTGCACTATCATAACATAAATCTCAGTGAGTAGTAATGAATAGGCACTTGCCAAAAGGAGAATAAAAGAAGAAATAAAGAAATAAAGGAAAAAAGAAGGCAACAAAGAAGCTATCTATGAACAAAAAGAGAGAAAGGGAAAAGAAAATAGCAAAGAAACTGTTTAAAAGAAAGAAAATGAAAACATAACAGAAAGAAGTTATCTAGATTCAAAATAGAAAACTTGAGATTTAAAAATCACAATAGAATTCAACCTTGAGGGGGTAAGAATTTCGAATCTCTAACCAAAGTTTCAAGATAGGACACTATCCCTTCTTCCCACACCCTACACAACACACTCAAAGGCAAGAGATAGGAATATAGGACTAGGAGCAGTTGGTATCAAAGCAAGCCTAAAGCGCTTCCAACCCAAGAATGTGCAAGGAATCCAATTGTCAAGATTTTCATCCACTTAGTTATCTCTTTTTTTTTCCCAACTTCATAGAAGATTTCATTCCTTTCTCTCAATATAAAAAACCAAAAATTCAAAAAATAAAAAAAATAAAAACCAAAAATACAAAAAAAAAAGGAAAAACCAAAAATCCAAAAAAATACCAAAAATCAAAAAAATCAAACATATATGAAAAATCCAAAATGAAATATCAAGTAGAAAAATAAGATAACATCTACCCAACCAACATTGTCTCATGAAACTCATAACAAATCAAGGCCTATGATGCAAAAGCCTATGACCTCTTTTTGCAACTCCACGTTGTGTTTAACTTCTCCTATTCAGGATGGTCACTTGATATTCACTTACAAGTCGATATTGGGATTTCGAGAAGAAACAACCCCTCGCTAGGCATACCGTTTCTTATTAGACAACAAAACTAAGGTCAAGGCTTGTTATCCTCTACCTAAGTTTCATTTCATGTAGATTGTTTCTTTTGATTTTCTGACTTTTATTGTATTCTCTAGGACTAGGGACAAGGGACACCCTAAGCTAAAAGAAGAACGCAGCTACAATCTTGCGTTCTACATAGGGTCAACAATTATGGATAGGAGATTTTCCCAGCCATTCTATAATGTAAAACATAGAATACCAAGCATTCTATAACCTACTAATGCCAACTGCTAACACTGAGGCTCTAATCACCTATTAGTGGTTGATTGAGGTCAGATTAAATCCTAATTAAGCCCATACATAATCAATGAACATCTATAAAAGGTAATAATTTAAAGTTGAAACCTTTCCAAATAAAGAAAGTTCCTGACATAGAGGACCTAGATCACTAGGTGTAGAACGCAGTAAAGTTAGCACTCCACAACCCCAGACAACAAACTTACCAAATTTAGTCAAAAAATCATTGGGACCTAAACTACGGAAATCAAGGGATAGTAACACTCTCCGTAAAAGGTATAGGACGACACTGGGATTTTGAAAATCATTCACATCCATAAAAAGTAAGTAGGCTAAGATGAAAACAAATCTACTGTGAGTCATAAAACATTATATTAAATGCATTCAATATAGAATGCTGGATATTCAACATTCAATATTGAACGTTGAGTCCTTTGCGTTCTATGCCTTAAAGAGGCTAACTGAGATTCTAAGTTAGGGAGACAAAACTCTAAGGTGGGGTATTACCATTCAATGGTGTAGCATGATTCAAAAGAAGTTGGAGAGTGCCTAAAAACGAGATATCTACAACAATGATCCTTTAAATCAATTAGCTTCTATACTAATTAGATCTAATGTTATAATTTCAGCCTCAATTATGGACCTAAATATTAAAGTTTGTTTTGTAGATTTCCAAGATACATCTCTACCTCCCAGAAGGAAAGCAAAATCACTAATAGACTTAACTTTAGTTGAAGTAGGAACCCAATTAGCATCACAAAAGGCTTCTAAAATTTCGAAGTCACCAAAATAATGTATCATAATCACTTGTAGCCTATAAATAAGCTAATTTTCTATTTACAACTTCCTAATATTTCTTACTAGGATTTATAATATTTCTACTCAGAAATATTTATTACACATGCACAACTAGGTCTTGTGTAATTAGTAAGATACATGAGATTACCAATAATCTGAGCGTATTTAGATTGAACTACAGGAAAATCATCATACTTATGCAATTTTAAAGCCATATTAATAGTAATAAAATTAATTTTGTTTTACTTAAAGTTTCAACATAATGTGTTTAAGATAAAGCAATTCTATTTGAAGTTCTAGTTATTTTGATTCCTAGAATCACATCAACTTCTCCTAAATCTTTCATATCAAAGCTTTGGGACAAATAACTTTATGATTAATAACAAATCCAATACAAGTGATAACTTTATCAAATTTTTCATTTCCTTGTTTTGGAACTTGTTTTACTCCATATAAAGATTTTATTAATTGACACGCTTTATGTTTTTGACCACTAGCTACAAAACCTTCAAATTGTTCTATGTAAATTTCTTCATCTAAATTATCATTTAAAAATGTAATTTTTATATCTATTTGGTGAATCTTAATGTTATATATAGAAGCCAAAGCCAAAAGAACTCTAATTGTGGAAATTTTAGTAATAGGAGAGTAAATGTTAAAAAAGTCTATTACTTTTTAATGAAAAAATCCCTTAAAGCCTTAACTACTAATTTAACGTTATATTTCCCAATGGAACAATCTAGTCTTAATTTTCTCTTGAACATCCATTTACAACTAATTAATTTACTTCCTTCAGGTAAATCACTTAATACTCATGTATTATTTATCATTATAGATTCCATTTTAGAATTTATAGTTTTTTTTTCCCAATATGGTGCATATCTTGCATTAATGACTACAAATATTGAAATGAATTGAAGATTGCCTTTTATGAAATTATACTATAGAGCGACTACAGAACAAAATATGAAAGACTTAAAACCATCATTGCTCGTGCAACTTCAGCAGCACAATGTTCCAAAATCAAGAAGCTCAGTCCAACAGAATGTTAAGGACAACAATCTCATGATTGGATTTTGTTTATATTCGTAGTTATTCAATAATTCATGCATAAAGACATTACAAAGAGTTTTAACATGTTCTAATAGACCACAAATATCCAGAGCAATCATCAAGAAAAAATTACCTGTACAATAGAAACTAATGATATTGCAGAGGGTTTAGACAACTTTGCTTTCGGATTTGCGGAATATGCTGAGGGTGAAACAGACAGTGCTTTCGGTGTCCGGAAAATAATTTAGTTACAAACGATGTTAATATTGTGCAAAAACAATAGAGCATATATATTTTTTGTATTTGGGGGGGGGGGGGGAGGGGGGTGGTTGTGCGGCGGTGAGCAATGTTCAAGCATAATTTTAGAGCATAAACAAACACAATTAAAATAGGAGAAGTCACCATACCAAATGAGCAGCACCTTGTTAAAATCTGAACGCTTTGACATGGATAGATAAATATTTGGAAATACCGCATGCCCAGCAAAACCAAAACCATATACCCCCATAGCAAAAGGAACACCACTCCACTTCACCACAGAAGTCGTGTGATGGAATCCTATCCCAACTGCTGTGCGAACAATAATAACACAGATGAATATTGAGAGTGTTGAAACCACAACAAAAGCTGCATATTGAAATTAGCAATTAGCAAATCAGCTAGAGTGCACTTTGACTGAGATGTGTAAGAAACCATGCTTCTGCAAAATCAGCCCTTCCTTGGATCATATCCCAGGTCCAAACACCTAGAACTACAAAAATGTTGCAAGAGATACTCTGAATGGACCTCCAATCTGGCAACACTGCGGCACCGATCCGATGTCGACAGCACTGCAGAGGAGGAACCGAGGAGGCCGGAAACACTGCAGAGGAGGAGCCTAGGAGGTGCTCAGGTGTTAGAGAGAGGCGGCCGGTGGGACGTGCGAAATGGGAGAAGGGGAGAATGAGGATTGGGAGGTGAAACGATAGGAGGTGACAGCGGCATGGAGGAAGAGGCGGTGGGAGCGACGGGGAGGAGGCAGTGGAGCGGCATGGAGGAGGCTGTGGCAGCGGCGATGGAGAGGCGTTGAGAGAAGGAGGAGGCGGAGAGGGCCAGAGGGGTGAAATTTCACAGAGAAAGGGTGGAGACAGCGGAGATGGAAAAAAAACCCGTCCGTCGAGAATTTTAGGACAATTTGGTGCAGAATTTTTAGTAATGCATATGGTAAGGATTCGCCTTTTTGACTATGGATTGAACCAATCATATCTCGATTATTACTCTTTGAAAACTACAATGGCATGTTGTTTGTATCGTAAAAATGAAAGATCAGTTGTTTGCAAAAAACTATAATGCCTTGTGGGTTGCAGAAATGGACTCAGTGACTCATCATCTGTTAGAGAAGTTAAGGGCGTAAGGCTGATTTAATGAAATTTTGATTATTCTAGCCAAGCTATGCAATGAGTTCTTCTATATAACCAAATATCACGTAGATATTGATGTTAAAGATGTTCATATCAATTAAAATACTGCCATTTGACCGTGAATGTGCTTATTTAAGTTAATTGTTTGCATCTTTAATTCCCATTTCAATATCAAGTCCTTTAGAGTAACAACTTCTAAATCTTTATTGAATATAAAATCCACTTGTTTTGATTATATACTCACTTTACTTCTCAATTATTATTATTTTTTTTTTTATAAGTTCACTTCTTATGTCTTACAGGTTAACTGGATCTTGATCTTAGAGTTATGCACATGCTTTTTAATGCTTCTTTGATTAGTATTCCTTGTGAGCGTATACATAATTTCTAGTATTATTAAATTAGTTCACTTCTCACTTTTAATTCAAACCTTTATTTTTTTTTTACTATCGAAAAATAACACTATGTTGGACAGAACTACATGCAGTTGACATTTTATTATTATCAAACTATAGGTTCAACATTCCAAAGGATACCATAAAATCATCTTATCCACAAACATCATCCAACTCAAGCATTTGCTTTAATGAGTTATTAGTAGTTGAGGACGAATTGTTTGATGATATCTATGATCTCATTTGGAATTACTTTTGGATGGCTTCTAGGTGATTAACTTCTAGTAAACTATAAAAAACCACAAAAATAGATCCAAATAGGGTCTAACTCTTCCACGTCTCACAAAAACCACAACTTCTAGACGAGAGAAACTATGTGTAAATTCATGGTTTTGTAGAAACTAGCTAAAGGAAGCTTATGGTAGAAGTTGGATAAATAAAATTTGTAATTACAATACTAACCTTATTATTTTTTATAAATTACTTTAAAATGCCATCAATATTTACAGATTCTACATCATTCTAATTTTTAACAAACGACTCCTCTCATGATCTCATCTCTCTCAACCCTAGACAACTGACTCCTTTCATCATCTCCTATGGCGACGACGGCGACAGTGAGAAGGCGCGACAACTCCTGTAGGTGAGGACACCTACGATGACTCTGCATCCTCTCCACCTTCATCCCCCTCTCCTCAGCCCTATTCTCCATCCTCCCCTTCCTTGCCTCCACCAATTGGGCCCTCTCCTTGCTAGCTTCTTGTCTCACTCTCGCCACTTCTGCTTGAGGTCCTTCTTCTTTCGCTCCTTCTCGATGGATTTGTGTTGCACTTTCTGCACCTCCAGGCATTTCTACTTCAGCTGCTTCTTCAATGCCATCTTGGTGAGTGGGGTAGGTGGAGGGGGATGGGCATGGGTGGCATCGACGATGAGGGTGACTGTCTAGTCGTCAGAGTCCATTGACATAAGAAGAAGAGGAGGAGGAGGCTTTTTTGGTTGTTGAGAAGGGAAGAAGTACGGTGGTTTAGTAGTGAACTACACTATACCGCTTGCAAGGGAAAGAAGTCAAATTTACTCGTTTCTGGTTTCTATTTTTTTATGAACAATTGTTTAATGTATAATTTCTGGTCACCAGCTTCTTGTCCCACTCTCCCCCATCCATAGGACACTATCATTATCCATCTCAACAAGGTACTGGATGAGGATGACGACAAAAGGAAGGAAAAGGAGGAGGAGGGTGGGAGTTGTTGGGAACATATGTAATTTAACTATTGAAAGAATTTAACTTCTACCAATGGTCCTTTATTTACCAAAAAAGAGTTTTATAAGTAACCTGGAATCTAACTTCTACAAAAACTCGTAAAAGCCAACTTTTAGAAAAAACTTGTAATCTCACTTCTGTATTTAGGAGATTCCAAACGGAGTCCATGACTTGGTTGGTGACAATATAAGACGGAAATGCAGTCAATATATTCAAAATGTTGTACATATTGTTGGTTTTAATGGACAGGAGGTTGTAAGGAACATAGTCAACAGACACTATAGGCTTACTTTTGAATCTTGTAGAATGATGTGTATTGCATTTCCGAGAACACCTTCGCAATCTATTTTGATGGTGTGGCTTGCTCAAGGACACAAGATTTGTGATTGTAGAGGAACAATTAAGGATATTTCTACAAACATTAAGACATGGGCATAGGAATCATATGGTGCAGCAAATACCTTCAACACTCAAGGGAAATAATAAGTCCGCCCCTAAATAATGTACTAAATGCCATATGTGCTTGGGCCCTAGAGGTGATATGACCATGAGAAAGCTTGGACGTCACCCCTCAATATATTTTACAACATAAGGGTGGAAAGTTCTACCCTTACTTCAAGGATTGCATTGGTGCTTTAGATGATACCTATATAGGAGCAATTGTAAATGTGGGTGAACAGGTAGTATACTAATCCAAAGGGAATCCTAAGAATTGTTCACAAAATGCTTTCGACGTATGTAACTTTAATATGCGTTTTACATTTGTGTTGGTTAGTTGGGAAGGTATTACCCATGACTATCAGATTTTAAACCATACTTTGTCTAACCCAACTCACAACTTCCCACTTCCTCACATGGTTAGTACAATTCAATGTTCATTGTGAACATTAGTACATTACAATAATTATTTTTCATATCATTTCAATTAAAGTACTTCATCTTTTCAAATAAATACTACTTGATAGGCTCCGACTATCCAAATCAGAGGAACTTTATGGCCCCATATCATAATATAAGATATCATCGATCAGATTTCAATGGAGGGCAACTCTCAGGTTAAGAAGAGCAATTCAACATGATACACTTGTCTCTTAGGAATGTCATAGAATGTACCTTTGGTGTGCTTAAGAAATAATGGAATCTCCTTCATAACATGCCGCCATACAAATATCATAAGCAAATGAAGTTTGTGGTAGTTTTGGTAATGTTGCACAATTTCATCATTGAGCAAGGGATGAATGATAGAACTTATTAAGGAGGCAAAAGAAGGCGAGGATCTCACAAATGATGTGACGACCCAAGAAGCAACCAACAACAATTACTTTCATGTGGGAATCGTCAAGATAGACATGCAAACACTACGAGATCAAGTGTGAGATAGGATAACTATGGGTCGTAGGATGGGATGAAACCCTCTAATATCTGTGACCATGCCAGAACCAACATTTGTTGGTGGAGGACGCGCGAAGAACCGAACAGGTTACGACGAAGATGGTGAATCCGAGGAAGAACGCTCGACTCGAAAACACCAAACGAAACAAGAAAAGAAACGATAAGGACAAAAACAGAGTCACCACCTAATCTTTTAAAAGCCGAAAAGACGAGGAAAACCGGATGCAATAAAACATGAGAAAAACAATGCAAATGTATGTGTGAATGTGTATGCATGCTCCGTGCCTAATGGATGCAACACATTGGTCATTGCAGGCCAGGGAAAGGGTAAGGACTCTTGTTACGCATAGGGAAGGTGTTAGGCACTCCCATACGTCTGAGAAATCAGCCTTTCTAGCCTCTTCGCTAGCTCATGTGTCACCTAATGTAAATGATCATGCATGCATGCTAAGTCTAAAATGGATGAATGTCATATGCCATGTTGATGCAAGTAATGTAAATGGGGCGGAAGTTTGATGTAAATGGACTCAGCTACACTATGTGAATCCTAAACCGTCGGTCCAAAGGGTCCGACATAATAATCGTCATTGCTCTAAATACGATGATGAATGTCAAGATGCAAGATAAGCCTATTTATGCATGATGCATGACATGAAATGATAAGAGAACAAGTGACATGAAATGATAGATAATAATATGTAGGTCATGATGTATGAGATGCTTACCTACTTAGGGTAATGGTGTATGATGCATGTCAAATGGTGAATCACATGAAATGATAAATAATATTTGTGATAATACATGAAATGATGAATGAGTGAGTGAGGTGTATGCATTAACGCAATGATGATTGTGCAAATAAAACATGCATGGAAATAACGAATGCTAAGATGATAACAAACAAACTAGAATCAAGGAATGATGCAAGAAACGAATAGGAGTGTGATCAAATAGGGAAAAGAGGCTAAGCCTGGTCAGGTTATATTCCTTGGAAAATACGCATCGGTCGTGCGTGCAACATGAACGCATATCCCAGGCACATTCCAAGAACATGCCCTGACTATCTACTATCATCGCCATTCCCAAGTAATTCGATCATTGAAACCATGTTGCAAGTAACCAAAATCCACGACAAAATACCAGAGATGGGAAACAAATGTGAAAATACCACTAAACACATGTATGAACAAAACCAATAGTACATACCCTAAAGCGAATGAAATGCATATGTGATTAACGAAACCAGGTGATTAACTCATAATTCATGCATATTTTATTCTCATATTGTCTATTTTGTATATAAATAATATTACTCGAGGTGTTTTGTGCAAATTTGGTAGAACTTAAGGATTTAGAAGGAATCTACGAAAAATAAGGGAGGAAAAGAATAATTGTGTTAGAAAAGATGAGATTTTTGTATGGAAAATTCTAGAGCTATGTCAAGAGGTCAAACACATATTTTTCATGTGCCTTAATACTAGTAAAATATCAGTCAAGCTATGAAAAAAGTCAAAGAAGATCCTAGATTACGTGGACACCTCCCAAGCACCCAGATGCAGATCCGCCGCCTCCCAAGCACCTGCACCAGATATTTTTGACTTGGTCTTCTTTGGATAAGATTCTCCCTTGTAAATATCTTGTATTCAAAATTCAAGA